>SKCR01030911.1:0-32250 GCA_019454045.1 Zanthoxylum bungeanum
GATTCGGAGGATAGGGTTAGGAAAATGTAATAGATACATTGACATTATACATATGTTTCGGACTTGGATGTCCACCTAACCGATCTAGGAATTGGATGAGATCCAATTGATCATAGAGATCTACCTAAGTTAAATAGCATACAGCTTTTATTGGCCAAAGTCAAGGTTGTGTGTTATTTAACGGGATCCTAGCCCACTAGGAAACGCGGTTTCCCGAGTACTCCACAGAGGGTTAGAGGCTCGACGAAAAATAGTGGGAGGCATGTATTGAATTTGCAACATTCGTTCAATTACTCGCTAAACACTCTCATTTATTTTTCCTCGTCACATTAATCAAAAGTATTAGTTGGACTAATATTTTATGTTGTTTTAAAAATATATATAGTTGGACTATATACAAACTTATTCAATATATAGTTGATTTTATAATTGGATTATAGTAATCAATATAATTGAATTAAAATGATAGTTGATTTTATAATTGGATTATAGTAATCAATATTAAATTATAGTTGATTAAATAATTGGATTATTGTAATCATTATAATAAATAGTACCTTATTAAAATGGATTGAATAGTTGGACTATTAAAATCAAGAATTGAAAGGTTGAATATTTAAAATATATAATCCTTGGGTTAAATGTTTTAAATGATTTAATTTTCAATTGGGAATTAATAATAGGTTAATTTATTTGATAGAATAACTTATTATGACTAAGCCCATAATTAAGCAAATAGTAGAACATAAAATCTTGGAAGATTTATGTGATGATGACTTTAGTGCTTAATTAATATACTTATCATAAACTCTATTTTAGATTTAAAAGTATTAAATTGCAATTAATAATTCTTGGAGAATTAATTGACTATTCTAGAGTGAAAAGTCAAAGTTTCGCAATTGGGCATGTAGCACAAGGTGCCATCGTTTCGATATTTCGAAACCCAAGGTTAGGCCAAAGGTTTGTGAAATATTGAAAGGATAATTGACATATCCCAAAGTGACTACCATTTGGATATGGAAGACACGAAGGAATTAAAGAAAGGGCGAGGCTCTAACTTTAAAATATTTGTCAAAGTTATGTTCACTACTAGTATTAAAATTGGATTTTAAATACTTAGTGTGGTACATAAAATATATGTATTGATGTTCAGAATCCGCTATGAGCTTGATACTGACATCAAGCCGAGAATTCTCTGCAAATCGAAAACGGGACGAAAGTCGCTGTTTCGACCGTAGATACCTAAGTTAGGAACTACCCTTTTGGGTATGTACTTAAATTAGGAAATGTTATAATGTAACTAGTTTGACTAGAGACATTATCTCTATATCATGTTTAATCCGATGCGGATAAAACTTTATATTCTAGAACACTAAGTGTTTCATTATATAAAGATGATACTGAGATAAATACATTAGATGTAAATAACAGAATTTATATTTTGAATATAATAAAATCTCAAACATATAAAATGACAAATAAATAGCTTAAATTGATTTGATCAATGGAGACTTATTTGTGGCATTGTTGTCTAGGACACAATTAAACAAGACTCGTATATCCACACTTTTGAAGAGTGGATACTAGGACTGATTTGACTATTCAAATACGGTCTACGAATCTAGTTTATTAGGTTAAATACCTAAAATACTATTTACTTGGTAATAGTAAAAGTGCCACCGATCTGTTAGCCCTATTCATGGTGAAGTAAGTGGGCCCATATCTAGCTGGGCTAGATATGAACATGAATATTTCGTGACCTTAACGGATGCAGCATCACGTTGTGGTATGTGTTTTTCTTTTGAAGAACACAGATCGGAAACTTTAGAGTTTCGACACGAAGTAGACAAACAGATCGGCTATAGTGTTATTCCGCCACAGTAAGACCGAAATGGAAAATACTTAAACAGTAAGTTTCATATATAAATGAAAGAGTACGGTGTTCTTTCATGTGAGGACTCCTCCCGAGACACGTCAGTTACGGTGTGTCTGAACTAAAACCGAATTTTTTTGGACATGATAAGGTTTATCATGAGTCGTTCTGAGCTACTATTTCCTTCTATAGGATATGTATTAACAGTGCAAAACTTATTTAGAATAAGGTTCCATATAAATCTGTTTGACAATATCATATAGGATATGAACAGGGAAGAAACGAGGTTTCTCATTCCTGATAATTTGGGTATGCCAGGCATAGCGTTTGGATGATACCAAACTAAGGACCCAAATTGGATAAGTGCCAATATAGGTTATCATAAAGGAAACCTTAAGTATAATACTTATAAATCCCACATGAGAACAATATAATTGTTGCTCACCATGCGGTTTTCCTGAGAGGAATACCGATATGCAGTGGTCAGTGGGAGGATAGTGATACTCGATGAAAATCGGAGTAATACTGTTCAAGGCACGAAGTCCTTATGGAACACAAATAGTTCATCTATGATGAAACTATAACCATTAATCTTCAAATACACAAGAAACTAGTAGATCGGATAGAGTCAGAAAACAACCTAGGGTATGGGTTTCTGATCTCACCTCATAAAGATGTCAATCTTATGGGGTGTACCATCCGACTACGTTTAGAGGAAGTGATACGAGGTATCGACTCCCTGTTATGGCAAAGTGCCATGAATCCGAAATGGATTCCATGTATAACAACTATTTTGGATACTAGTTGTTGTACCACAAGGCATTGTGCCTATGGTACATTTAACGTCTTCAAGGAAGACATATATGGATGGCAACATACCAATGTACAAAGCTAGGCTTTTGACGGAAATGTATCGTTATCAACATTGTGTTAATAACGGTTCAACCTTTTTACCTGTTGCCATGGTAAATCCATTTTGAAAAATGCTTGAAAATAGCTGTATATTTCATTTATGAAATATGTCAGTTATAAATCAAAATCGCTTTCCTGAAAAGGAAACCTTTTGGAGGATGTTTACAACATCCTGACGATTTTATTATAACCGACAACAAGGTTTGCGGGTTATTCGATCCATGTTTGGATCAATGCAAGCATAAGGTTCTTGGAACTGTAGTTTTGAAATAATCATAATGGTTTATGATTTGACTCAAAACGAAATAATTCTTGTGTATATAAGGAGGTTAGTGGGAGAGCGCACTGACAGTGAAATTCCCATAAAACAATTGGTGAAAGCTTGGTTTTCATAGATATTCTTTCAATAGAAATTCTCCGTAGAATTCTGGGGAGTAACAACCTTTATTCAAGGAATAAAGATCTACTGGGATAGATTTGGAGTTGTTAACACTCTCTGGGAAATTGTACATTTAAAATGTACTTGTATTGGTGTCTCATACGCTTCGAGCATATGGAGTCACAATCGGGTCAATCCAAGTGATAGTCACTGGATTGAAGTTAAGAACATCTGTTAGTATCTCTGAGAACTAAAGATGCTATCTTTTACTATGGAGAATGAGAACTTGAAGTGACTGGGATCACTGCAGCAAGTTTCCAAACGATTAAATACTGCGGTACTATAAAGTTTGAATAACGGGACAGTGAGCTGGAAATCTTCCAAGCAAGATAACTGTTGCCGAATAAACAACAAATGCGGATTATTGCTGCAGCTGAGGCAGCAATAGAAGTCTTTTGGGTCGAAAGTAAATCTAATTAGATTAGATATAGTTCTGTTAGCAGCTGAGCTAGGCGTCAGCAGGGCTAAGGAATTAAAGGTCTCATCGACGATCGAGATATATACTGATTCGTTCGGATCATACATCGTGGCGATGTGATGATCGTATAAATCGCGTCAAACGATAATCAAACAAATCCGCTGACGAAAACCTTTCCTCAGCAATTTGAGCGAACCTTACATAGTTCGGGTGTTGGACACTCGAGTGACTGGCTATGTGCCAAGTGGGAGATTGTTGGATAATATG
Organism: Zanthoxylum bungeanum; assembly: GCA_019454045.1. Classification (NCBI taxonomy): domain Eukaryota; kingdom Viridiplantae; phylum Streptophyta; class Magnoliopsida; order Sapindales; family Rutaceae; genus Zanthoxylum; species Zanthoxylum bungeanum. Next base: position 3,910 of record SKCR01030911.1, read on the forward strand.
ACCCATAGCGTCACTATTTGCACAGAACATTGTGTTGCTGTAGCAAATTAACTATGTAACAAGGAAATTGCACTCTCGTCATTTGTGATTAGATCACCATAGATATATATAAATGAAGAGAGGTCCCTATGATTAGTTCCTGGATTGAGATGATATGAGACAGTATCAGTCCACGAATGATTAATCATTAAATATCCCTAGCCGTAGTATTATCGAGACTGGACATCGATAATGCGGAATAGGCTAGTATTGCACTTGTGCGCGTTGTGAGGGCACAACGGCATAGTTCTCATATATATAAGTATTGGATACTTGTGCAAGTGCGATAGGAGGTCGTGTTTCACCGATGGTACGGGAAACAGCTTCGCTCTGGATAGACCCTTCGGAATCCCATTGGTATTATGACTAGGTGTCTATGGGAGGCCGAAATCAAGGTAGGTGTGTATGGTCTTAACCTGAGACTTACATCGCTAATACTTACGATAATCGATAGACTTTGGTCTTGGTGGTAGGGGACTTTAAACGGGTTCTGTGTACACCACTTCTGGGTTTATCAGAGAGTCGTAGTGTATTGGATGTGATGTCAAGACGGAAGTGTCACTCCAGTCATAGTGGAGATGATGTCACGCAGGATACGGTATTAGTGCTCTTAAGTGATGCGCATCCAATCGTGATATTATGACCAGGTCATGAATATCCGATTATAGAGACTAGTTACCAGACATCCGATATGTGTTTCGGACGGGGCAGACACTTATCCAGCCCCAGCCCTAGCACGTGATTATCCGATACTGGACCAATATGCACAATACAATCGTATACTACGCTTGATACAGATCTAAATATTCTTAAAAGGATATGTCCGGAGAATTGGGATGACTTGGTGCTTTGCTAGGAGTTGACATTGTCTCGTAAATCGGTAGAACGTAGTACTTGGTACGTACGTGATTCGGATACTCCGACGACCGTATTTACTGCCAATATATCCGGAGATCTCATGGGTCGCTTCCCGATAATCCACCGATGACGCACAACTCGCACTCTTGAATTAATCTGGGATTATATAGAAGAGAGAGAAAATTAATCTAGGATTAATTACGGAGATATTTTATTTAGGATAAAATATCGTATAGAGAGAGAACGATTAATTTGGAATTAATCGTAAAATTATTATATTCGATATAATAATCGAAATTCGATTTCGACGCGAAATTAAAATTAGATTTTAATTCTGGCAAACGAGTTAATTTAGAATTAATTCGTTAGCGACGTAAATAATAATTTCGCTAGGCGCAATTATTTATTTAAATTCGATTTAATTAAACGTCGCGACGTAAGTTCGGTATTTCAGAAATATCGAACCCGAACGCGTGAGTGCACGTGGGCCCACTTTCATTTGGAAACGTGTGGGGCCCACATGACACATGTCATATTATGCATTATTTAATTCTAATGCATTGCATGGAGATAGTGTACAATGCACTCAATGGTTTTGCATGGAAATTTAGTGTTTGACACTCTAAGCCATTGCATGATTTGTGTCATAAGTTTATTATTAATTTAATAAATATTATGGCATAAATATAAATTGTTTTGTAATAACTTAAAACAACTTCTTCTCTCTCATTTCTCTCCACTCTCTCACGCCCAAAATAGGGCAAAACTCACTGGTTTTTCATCAAGAAAAACGTGAGCTAAGGGAAGCCAAGAGTTGGGTTTTCATGGTGAAAACCGCAAAGTGCTAGCACACTACGAGTCTTGCGAAGGTGGTAGGGAGGTTCACCCATGAGGCGGGACTCATCCGACGGAGTTTGGAGCTTCGTTTTGAGACCCAAAACTGCCAAGACAGTGAGCATGGGCTGCTGCAGTGGGCGCACAAAGGCAGTGCGTTTTTGGCTTCGAATCGTCTCCAAATCGACATAACCGATCGATGTGAGTATTCCGCTACCTCCGTTGATGTATTCACGCATTATTTCATGTCTTGATTTGATCTTGGGACCTTAGAAAATCTCAACATCCACATCACATCAAATCATGATAACATGCGCCGGACACGTGTCACCATCACATGCTGCCAACAGAACACGTCATTGCTTACGATCTGATGATGTCATCGTCGTGATACAAGACCAACTTCATGCGTTGCAACGCCGAGCCAATTATTGAGTTAATAATTTAGCTGTGCCACGTGTCACAATCTCAGGAAAAGGTAAAGCCACGCGTCCAAGATCTACAACGCGTCGTGACGTAAGCACACTTCACGAGTCGCGAAGCGGGAGCCAATTTGTCCCTATAAATAGAGGCCGAAATTTCAGAATTGAATTCATACCTTCTTCTATGTATTTCCTTAAGAATACTAAGAAGATTGTATCTTGTTTGTTTATTTTCAGTTCTGTAATTAATTTAATTTACTTTTATGCACAATACTTTCCTTTCTTTACTTTTTCAGTAATGAGGAGGTAACTCCCCCTTGCTGGGGTAAGAGGTAAAGCTTTTATTACTGATATTTAGATAATCTCCCTTAATTATAATATATAAACTAGTTAAAACCTGACTAAATGAGGATACCGCCTGATTGGTCAGCTGGTAATTATTGAAATTGGTTTTAACCTGACTAAACTGGATACCGCCTGGTTGGTCAGTTGGTAATTAATTATTAATTTGACTTAATCAGGATACCGCCTATATGGCTGATTGGTAATTATCACGCAAAGTTAATTTATTATATTAAAGGAGATATCTAAAATAGTAGTGATAAAAGTGGATCTCTTAACCCCAATATTTTCTTTTATTGTAATTTTACATTTTTACTTTTCAGCATTTACTTTTCAGCATTTACTTTCCAATATTTACTTTATGTCTTTTATATTATTTAAGCTTTCACTAGCCGTAAATATGTGTCGTAGCTAAACCCGTTATCTGGGGTTGTGATGAATTCCAATATCAATGGTTTATAAGGGGTTATTTTATAGTTTGGGTAATATAAAGGTTTACTTATTAAATCTTAAGCTTAAAGCTTCTTGTTAACTGACCACTAATAAGATTGATCTGGTAAACTTAAAATAAACTTGAAAATGAATTTTAGGTTTCAGCCTTAGACTTAATAGCCCACGATCTTCCTTGATGAATTCAGGTAACTTGGTTAACATAGACATATGATTTAATTGGGTTACACTGGGAATTTGCATCAGACCATCGACAAAGGCTTGTGCAGAATTTTGTGTTCCAGATTAGTAAACCAATATATTACACAAACATTTAATAACCACTTCATCTTTAAAAAGATATTGGAAAGATTCACAACCCTGGATAGTTTAATAATCTTGAATCTTCTTTAATCCATTTTCGCGCCATTTTATTTACTTGTTTTAAATTTAAAGACGCCATCCAATCAAAACAACCAATCCATTAGATACTTGTAAACATTTGGCTTCATAAATTAATAGCTTAGGTATTAAGTCCTCGTGGGATCGATACTTTTTATACTACTTGAACGATACGTGCGCTTGCGTTATACGCGTGTGATACGCCAGTAATAGTGGCATATATTCACCTCACATATCACTTCTGATTCTTTTGATTTTCTTGCCAAGTTGATTTTCAACTTCATTCTTATAGTGTATTGACTAACGTGATCACACACGTATAACGCAAGCGCACGTATCGTTCAAGTAGTATAAAATATATCGATTCCACGAGGACCTAATACCTAAGCTATTAATTTATGAAGCCAAATATTTACAAGTATCTAATGGATTGGTTGTTTGATTGGATGGTGATTTTAAACTTAAAACAAGTAAATAAAATAGCGCGAAAGTAAATGAAAGGAAAATTAAATATTATTAAACTATCAAGGGTTGTGAATTCTTCCAATATCTTTTAAAGATGATGTGTTTATCTCATTCTTGTGCAATATAACGGTTTATTAACCTAGACAACGAATTTATGCAAAAGCCTCATCCGATGGTCAGATGCAAATACCCAGTATAACTCAATAAATCATATTCTTATGTCAACCAAGTTATCTGAATTCATTAAGATTAAGTTCCAATTATAGCTACCCCCGTCTGACAAGAATATTCATATCCTGTAAGGAAATCTATTAAGGGTTTCTATCCTTAAGGAAGATCGTGGGCTATTGAGTCTAAGGTCTTTAACCTAAAATCTCTTTTCCAAGTTCATTTTAAGTTTACCAGTTCAATTTTATTAATGGCCAATTAATAAAAAGCATTAGGATTAAGGCTCGGTAAATAAACCTTTATATTACCCAAACTGTAATTTAACCCCTTATAAACCGGTGATATTGGATTTCATCACAACCCCAAATAATTGGCTTAGTTACGACACATATTTATGGGTAGTAAAAACTTAAATAAAAGAAAAGACATAAAGTAAATGCTGGAAATTAAAAAGGTAAATAAAATAATAAAGAAAATGTTGGGGGTTAGAGGATCAACTTTTATTACTTCTATTTTTGATATCTCCCTTATTATAATATATTAACTTTGCGTGATAATTACCAACCGACCATATATGCGATATCCTGATTAAGTCAAATTTATAATTAATTCCAACCGACCATAAAGGTGGTATCCAATTTAGTCAGGTTAAAAATCAATTTATAATTAAGTCCAACCGACCATAAAGGCGGTATCCGATTAAGTCAGGTTTTACATAATTTATATATTATAATTAAGGGAGATTAAACTAAATATTAGTAATAAAAACTTAACCTTTTACCCCAGCTGAGGGGAGTTACCTCCTCATACTGAACAGTAAAAAATAAAAACTGAAAAGTAAAATAAAGAAAGTACTATTGCGTAAAGTAAATAAAATTAAATACAGAAAGCTGTAAATAAACAAACAAGATACAATATTCTTAGTATTCTTAAGGAATTCCCCAAAGAAGGTATTAAATTTACTTCTGAATTCAGCTTCTATTTATAGCCAAAAATCTGCCCTGAGCATCGCGACGTAAGAAAGCTTGCGAGTCCCGACGCACTATTGATTAAACGAGATCGTGACACGTGGCTTCAGCATGTGAATTATCAGTCGCGATGCCGAAAGCTTGGGGCGTCGCGACGTTGATGTCAGTAATGACGTGTACTGTCAGCACCATGGGATGATGACACATGTCCAGTGCACGTTAGCATGATTTCTGTGATGTTGACACGTGGCAGACACATGTTAGCAAGTGCGCATGTTAGCAAGTCTGCTGAGATGTTGACACGTTTCTGGCGCATGTTAGCGCGCGCATGATAGCAGGCGGCGCATTTTAGTAAATGGTGTTTTTTAGCAAACCACACAATTTAGCCGGAAATTTACATTTTTGCCCTTATTGTCCGTTTTTTGATGTTTTAACCCTAAATTACTTTTAGAGAGTCCTATTATTTTATTTATTTTTGCCCTAAATTGTTGCTCCATGTGAAATTGGGATGATTCCTCCACCTTGGGTTGTAGGTGTTGGAATATGGATTGTTCCACTGTCTGTCGAAATTGTTGACATAATTCATTGTCTCATCATGTTGGTTTGTTTCTACTGCTCCTCTATATGGTGAACTTGTGGATCCATCATTACCTTGTATGTTGAGAGTTTCCATGAATTTGCATATCTGATCCAGCTTGGCATTCAATGTTGTGTTAGCTCCAACTTAATAAATTCCTGCAATTTTTGAATCATGTTTCTTTCTATTGGCCACAAAGAATTGTTGTTGGCCATTTCTTCAATCAAGTCCCAAGCCTGAACTTCTCCTTTTGCCATTAAAACTCCTACAACCGCAGCATCAATTGTGGTTCTCATTAGTCCAGAAAGTCCATTATAGAAGGTTTGGACTTGTAGCCACTTTGCAATCTCATGCTGAGGACATTTCCGGAGCAAATCCTTGTATCTTTCCCAAGCTTCACAGAGGGATTCTGAGTCATGTTGTACAAAGGATGTGATGTCATTCCTCAGTTTTGCAGTTATGGCTGGTGGAAAGTATTTTGAAAGAAATTTGGTGGCTAGAGTGTTCTAAGTTGTGATGGAACCTGCTGTAGCCAAGCCTTAGCTCTATCTTTCAAGGAATATGGAAAAACCCATAGTCTCATTGCTTCTTCAGCCGCTCGATTGTAATTGAATGTGCCACAAACTTTCAGGAAGTTGCTGATGTGGGCATTAGGATCTTCAGTTGCATTTCCCCCAAACTGAGCTGACTGCGGAATCATCTGGATGTATGTTTTGATGTCACACGCATTTGTTGGTAAGGGAGGAAGTACGATACATGAAATGAAGCCGTCAACCACCGGAATGTTCTGTCTCGAATGGGAATTGGTGGTGTAACTTCCAAAGGTTCAGGTTCCATGTTGATAAGTGCTTCTTGACCTTCTTGCATTTCCCTTCTCAACTGTCTGATTGTTCTTTCAATTTCAGGGTCAAACGGACGGATTTCAAAGCTTCTGGTTCTTCTCCTGTTGTGTCTGAGAACCTGAAACACAAGAAAACAAAAATAATAAGTAAAACAAACGTGATCACACACGTATAACGCAAGCGCACGTATCGTTCAAGTAGTATAAAATATATCGATTCCACGAGGACCTAATACCTAAGCTATTAATTTATGAAGCCAAATATTTACAAGTATCTAATGGATTGGTTGTTTGATTGGATGGTGATTTTAAACTTAAAACAAGTAAATAAAATAGCGCGAAAGTAAATGAAAGGAAAATTAAATATTATTAAACTATCAAGGGTTGTGAATTCTTCCAATATCTTTTAAAGATGATGTGTTTATCTCATTCTTGTGCAATATAACGGTTTATTAACCTCGAAGACGAATTTATGCAAAAGCCTCTTCCGATGGTCAGATGCAAATACCCAGTATAACCCAATTAATCATATTCCTATGTCAACCAAGTTATATGAATTCATTAAGATTAAGTTCCAATGATAGCTACCCCCGTCTGACAGGTATATTCCTATTCTGTAAGGAAATCTATTAAGGGTTATCTATCCTTAAGGGAGATCGTGGGCTATTGAGTCTAAGGCTGAAACCTAAAATCTTTTTTCTAAGTTCTTTTTAAGTTTACCAAATCAATCTTATTAATGGCTAGTTAATAAGAAGCACTAAGCTTAAGGCTCAATAAATAAACCTTTATAATACCCAAACCGTAAAATAACCCCTTATAAATCAGTGATATTGGAATTCATCACAACCCCAGATAATTGATTTAGTTACAACAGATATATAGGACTAGTAAAAACTTAAATAAAGTAAATGACATGAAGTAAAAGCTGGAAATTAAAAAGGTAAATAAAATAATAAAGAAAATGATGGGGGGTTAGAGGATCCACTTTTATTACTTCTATTTTAGATATCTCCCTTATTATAATATATTAACTTTGCGTGATAATTACCAACCGACCATATAGGCAGTGTCCTGATTAAGTCAAATTTATAATTAATTCCAACCAACCATAAAGGCAGTATCCAATTTAGTCAGATTAAAAATCAATTTATAATTAAGTCCAACCGACTATAAAGGCGGTATCCGATTAAGTCAGGTTTTAAATAGTTTATATATTATAATTAAGGGAGATTAATCTAAATATTAGTAATAAAAGCTTAACCTTTTACCCCAGCAGAGGGGAGTTACCTTCTCATACTGAATAGTAAAAAATAAACACTGAAAAGTAAAATAAAGAAAGTATTATTGCGTAAAGTAAATAAAATTAAATACAGAAAGCTGTAAATAAACAAACAAGATACAATCTTCTTAGTATTCTTAAGGAATTCCCTAGAAGAAGGTATGAATTTTCGTTCTGAATTTAGCTTCTATTTATAGCCAAAAATCTGCCCGAGCGTCGAGAAGCAAGGAAGCTTGCTCGTCGTGACGCGCCATTGATTAAACAAGATCGTGACATGTGGCATCGGCAGTGTTGGCATCTAAATTATTAGTTTGGCGTCGCAACGCCAAAAGCTTGGCACGTCGTGATGCTGACGTCGACAATGACATGTACTGTCGGCAGCATGGGATGATGACACGTGTCTGGCGCATGATAGCACGATTTCTGTGATGTTGACACGTGGCAGACACGTGTTAGCAAATGCGCGTGTTAGCAAGTGCGTATGTTAGCAAGTGTGATGTGATGTCGACATGTGTCTGGAGCATGTTAGCGATGCATGATAGCAGACATCGTATTTTAGCAAACGGTGCATTTTAGCAAACAACGCATTTTAGCAGGAAATTTACATTTTTGCCTTTTTTGTCCGTTTTTTGATGGTTTAGCCCTGGATTGCTTCCAGAGAGTCCTATTATTTTATTTATCTACAAAATAACACAAAACACATCAAAATATTCACAAATCTCAAGAAACTATACAAAATATTAAGTAAAAGAGATGGTAAATATTGATATATTTACCGCTTATCATGTATAAAGCTCTCAATAACTTCATTTTTACTCCTCAAGAAATACACAAACGAAATCTTATGTTATCATCGATAAAAGTGACAAAATACTTTTTACCATCTCTAGATTACACTACATTCGTACCACACACATTGGTGTGAACAAGTTCTAAAGGTTCAAAACTTCATTCCATGGAATGAAATGATGTTCTGTTCATTTTTGCTTCAATACATGCTTCACATTTATGTTGGTTATCAATTGTAAATCTAGGTATAAGGTCTATGTTAATCAATTTACACATTATATCATAATTTAATCAATTTACACATTGTATCATAATTAACATGCCATAACCTACCATGCCATATATTTTTTGACTCTATAATATAATAAGACAATGTGACTTTATTATTAATAACACTGTATCGATTGACAGTCATTATATTGAATTTGAAAAGACCCTTAGTGATGTATCATTTTCTTATATAATTATCATTCTTAGTCAGTTAAAATTTGTCAGAAATAAAAACTAACTTAAAACCATTCTTGCTAATAAGGGAACTTGAAACTAAGTTCTTCTGAATATCAAGAACATGCAAAACATTCTTCAATGTGAGCTCATTCCCAGATATCATCTTCAGAATCATTGTGTCTTGTCCAACCGCTTTGGAAATAGGTGAGTTCCCATGGTCACATGATCACCCAATTCAACCTTCTGATAGGAGAAAAACAGCTTGTTGTAGGCACAAATATGATGAGTAGCCTCATTTCTACCCACCACTCTATCTGGTTACCAACCAAGTTGGCTTCTATCACAACCGTTGAAAGATTTATCTCTGAAATTTCATAAGTCATCAGCTCATCTTCAATAACCTGGGCCTCATTTTTCTTTTTCTTGCCATTGTCCTGAGACTTATTATTTTTACAGTCCTTTGTCATGTGACCGCTTTTCTCACAGATGTAGCACTTTCCCTTGAACTTCTTGGTTGTTTGGGAAGAATCAGTTCCACTATTCTTTCTTTTTTTTCCTACCTTTTCCACCCTCAATGATATTGACATTAGACTTCATAGTCTTTTAGCTAGCCTTCTCGAACTTTATGTTGTCCTCTTCGATTCGCAATCGAACTCTCAAATTTTCAAGACTCATCTTTTGTGTTTCAGATAACTCCCGAAGTCATTCCACGATGGAGGCAACTTCTCAATGATTATGGAAACTTGAAATGTCTCACAGAGTTTCATTTTTTCATCTAATATTTCATGAATGATCGACTGTAGTTCACTTTGGAAGTAGACGAGTTTCCTATGGTCAGATGATCACCACATTGACCTTCTGATATGAGGAAAATATCTTATTGTAGGCACAAATATGATGAGTAGCCATCTTCCCACCACTCTTTGGTTACCAACCAAGTTGGCTTCTGTCACAACTGCAGAATGATTCATCTATGAAATTTCATCATTCATCATTTCATCTTCAATGATAAAGGCCTCATTTTTATTTTTCTTGCTATTGTCCTTAGACTTATTGTTTCTACAGTTCTTTACCATGTGACCACTTTTCCCATAGACGTTGCACTTCCCCTTGAACTTCTTGCTTGCTAAGGAAGAATTAGCTCCATTGTTCTTTCTATTTGTGCTACATTTTCCACCCACAATGATATTGGCCTAAGAATCCATAGTATTGTAGCTAGCCTTCTCGGAATTCATGTTGTCCTATTTGATTCACAACCGAACTCCCAAATCTTCAATACTCATCTGTTTCTTCTTGTGTTTCAGATAACTTCTAAAGTCCTTCCATGATCGAGGTAACTTCTCAATGATTGTGTCAACTTGAAATGTCTCATAGAGTTTTATTCATTCATCTAATATTTCATGAACGATCAATTGTAGTTCACTCAACTGAGACATTACCATCCTTGAATATATCATTTTATAGTCCAAGAACCTACCCATGACAAACTTCTTTTGTCCAGCATCTTCTGTTTTGTATTTGTTCTCAAGAGATTCCAGAAGAAGGTGTGCCTCGGTACACATTATACATGGTATTTTCAAGACCACCCAGAGGTAATTCTTTCACCAGAAGTCGCTTAGAGACCATGCCTCAACTCGCAATTGCCAAGCCACTTCAGTTTCTCCCTCCACAAAAACCAGAGGAGTTTCCTTGAGAAACTTAGCCAACTGTAGTGTGGTTAGGTAGAAAAATATTTTGTTCTGCCACTGTTGAAGTTTGCTCCACCCAATTTATCCATTTTTTCTCCATGAGCAACAAATATTGTGATGTTTCTAGTAGCCATGTATAACTAAGTATACACAAGATAAATTACTGAAAGATCATATAATTTATTGTTACACTAAGAGTCCACTTGTTATTATTTTGGACAGTAATACTAAATAATACAAGTTTTCGAATTTATGATTAAAATTTCATATAATAGGTGAACAAAAGAAAATTTCCAGAGGACGAGGGGGTCTGGTGTCACCACTTAAATCCATACCCTCTTAGGCTCTTATCGCATTGGTGTTAGAATTTCCTTTATCACTTTCTTAATAGAAAATATTAGGCATTCAATCTTAGTGTTACACTTCAATTCTCAATTTTAAGTATAATATTTTTATATAAAGTACAAAGTCATTCAAGCTTGGAAGGAATTACTTGTATATAACTCGGACCAAGTTTTCGTGATACACTTTAAATTCTCAATCAAGTATGCAACAATCAATGAACAAGATTAAATAATTCTTAACTTTATTACATAGTAGACTAGATGCATTCATGTGATAATTGAACACCCTAATATTAACTAAAATCTATACTACAAGTTTACAAATTTTCAGTATATGATTTTTACTAAGTTAATATTACATTATGCATATATTCAACTTATGTCTATATTACTAAAATTTTATAATACAAAAATATGTATTACATATAACAAATAACTAGGTACTTGATTGATCTAAATCTATGAATTTATGCAAATATTATTGTAATATCCCGAGTTTCTCATAACACTGTTGGAATGCTTCTGAAAAATTAAAGATAAGGATTTGGAACGGAATTGTAATCGAAAATCGGAGTTTATTTATTGGGAAATAGTTCGGAATATTTTAAAGTTAAGCTTGGTCGCGTTGGAAAACACATGGCTTCGAGAACCAGTTACGCGATTTCTGATTTTATCATTATACGCGTAAAAGATTCTTATCTCGGCTATAAATATAGAAAAAAAACTCTGATTGAGTTGATTTTTAAACCATCAGACTCATTTTTCCGAGACGAATAACTTTCATGTTCAACACGTTTTGAAATTTTCATTAGAATGGCTTCAAAATATGAATTTTCTAGAATATTCCATGAAAGGCACCTTATTGTAATTTCGCGGGAGCCTGAACGAAAATTTCAGAAATTTTCTTATAAATAACCAATAGTTTCCTCTTATGCAAAAATGGCATAAGCTTTCAACTTCCCCCAAACGACCCCCATCCCGGTCTCTAAAAATGATCCAGCTATTGCCATGGAAAGCCGGTGGCCAGACGAACAATTTTCATGTTCAACACGTTTTGTTTGACAATGTGTTCTCTGGTGTATTGATTTTTATGTGTGCTCTGTGGTTGGCTACACGATGATTGCATGTATGTCTGTGTGTATGTGTGTGTATGATAGAATCGTAAAATATACGAATATTGTATACTTATGAGAAATGAATGAATGAATTTGAAAACTAATGTGAGCATTAGATGTTATAACGTGTGTTTGTTAAGTTGTATTAGAACATATATATATATGTTTAAGAACTCTAAAATAGTTATTGCATGTATATAAGAAAAGTGTGCTACAGTATGTACGGGTGCATATGAATCCTGAATGTTAAGCTATTGTAAGGTTACCGTATTTGAAGAAAGATAAAAGAGGTTTGTTTTGGTATAGAAGAAAGTTTATTTGGTTTACCGAATTGATGGTATTTCATAGATGTGCATTCTTAATAAAGTTTAATAATGTGACTTTAAGTTTCTTGTGATTGGAATGGTTTCTATGTAAAAGGACATATTGTATGATTTGAATGTTTGGTTAATAGTTTGGTGTATATTTGAATATGTAGACATGAGAATTTGACTTGGGTTAAGCATAAAGTATAATAATAGGCTAATAAATCGAACTTGTAATAATTTAGTAAATTTGATAAACTGTTGGTATGTTTGATTTATTTTTTTGTAATACTAGCATGATTACTTACTAAGTTTTAATAACTCACACCTTAAAGAAAGTTTTAAGGTGTTTTGATTTTGATTATAAATGATAAAGAAAATATTTCCGCCTCAATGCTTGATTCAGGTTTTCATGTTTTTAATTTATTGATATGTTTCTGTCGAGGTTCTTGATAATATATTTCCGTCTCGGTGCTCGAAAATGATTTTGATATTTTTAAACTATAAAACTTGTTTCCACCGAGACGCTCGAAAATCTGTTTCCGCAACAGTGCTTGATGATTTTATGTTTTTGACCCTACATAGTGCTTGTATATATTTCATCCCGATTGGCCCTCAGGGCACTCGTTATGGAGTCCAGACCATCGGAAAATAGCTGGCCCACTACCTGTCGACATGGTCTGTACACTGTCTGGTCTATGCGCGCGACTGAGCAGTGGACGATCAGTATGTATTTTGAAAAGTTTGCATTACAGATTTATTTTGATTTACACATTTATATTTTATGAGGAAAATGATTTCAAAAGAATTACATTTTAATTTGATGCATTTAGTCATTTTTTATGATATTATACGATATGATATGTTTCTGTCACGGTGCTTAATGATTTTATATTTTTGACCCTCCGTGATGCTTGTATAGGGGTTTTCCCAACTGCAGTGGGCCGACCCGACTCTCTGTCGACATGGGATCATTTCATTCATTGTTTGCTCTGTGCACGCGATTCAGGCATTTGGTGCTTATTTATGTTTCATCCAGTGAGTTATGCTGGATGCTCGATATGGATTTACGATAATGGATTTTGAAACTAATTTTGTTTACAGTAAAAGTGTTTTTTAAATGTATTTTCAAAATGATTTTTGAAAGAGATCGTTTTTCGTTTTCTATTTTGAATAATGATAGAGGTTGACAAATTTCAGACTATCGACATCATAAGAGCATGTAAGATTATTTTTTACTCCGGCTATGAAAATAGATGTATTGGTTAATATAAAAGAGTATGTTCGTTATAAGATTACGTACGTAAGTTTATGGTTAGTCACAGAGCTTTTGAGTGATGTGATGATTATGTATGCTATGTTGTCAGCCACATAAAGTTGTATGTGCGATGAGATATGTACGTATGTAAACTTTGATGTTGATACCATTTACATATATGATATGGAATAACATGATGCACAATGAATGCGTCCCATTTTTTATTGTGGATGATATAGATAGTATAAATTTCGTGTTAAGTTTCTGTTTCGACACTGTGTTAGATTGCATGTAAAGAACATGTGCTATGTTCCTCGTTTTGGATGATGTATTTGATTATTTTTATAGAATATGTGTTCGATTTTCTTTTTCTATTGATGGATAAGTTCGAATGGTTTGAGCGGTGTTCCTACGAATGAGTGTGAATTGAGATGATCAGTTTGATGTGTGTTGGTATAAAATATAAAATTCGATATGTTTTGTTTTGAAATAGCATAGTTTGTATTGGAGTATGAGATACGTAACTTTTGAAAAGGTGTAAAGTGTGGTGACTTCCGAATATGGACAAGATGGTAATATACGTACGAATGGTTCTGAATGATCAGAAATAAGGACGGAGAAATTTCGAGGACAAAATTTTTATAAGGATGGGAGGATGTAATATCCTGAGTTTCTCATAACACTATTGGAATGTTTCTGAATTAAAGATAAGGATTTGGAACGGAATGGTAATCGAAAATCAGAATTTATGTGTTCGGAAATAGTTTGGATTATTTTAAAGTGAAGCTTGGTTGCGTTGGAAAATGTGTGTTTCGAGAACCAGTTACGCGATTTCTGATTTTATCATTCTATGTGTAAAAGATTCTTATATCAGCTATAAAGATAGCAAACGAACTCCGATTGAGTTAATTTTTAAACCATCAGATTCGTTTTTCTGAGACGAACAACTTTCATGTTCATAACTTTTTGAAATTTGAATCAAAAGGGCTTCAAAAATATGAATTTTCTAGAACGTTCTATGGTAGGGACCTGATTGTAATTTCACGGGGGCTTGAACGTAAATTTCAGAAACTTTTTATAAATAGCCCATAGTTTCCTCTAACTGCGAAAATGACATAAGCTTTCAACTTCCCCAAAACGACCCCCCCTCCGTCTCCAAAAAATGACCCAGCTACTACCATGAAGCGTCGGCGGCCAGACAACCATAACCGGTCGTCACGACGGCACTAGGAGAGGCGCCCGACCACCTTGCGTCCAATGGTGGCCGGCGATGACGCTAAAAACGCCGGCAACGGCGAGAAATGGATAGAGAGAGACGTGTGACAATGGGTCTTTCGATCCCGTCTAGTCGCTTCATTTCACGGCCCGAGCCACCCGCCAAATCGAAACTCTCGAAGAGTATTATAAGTTGGCAGTTATGATTTTTCTGATCCGTGCTCGGTTGCACGCAGAATGAGAGAGGAAGATTCAGATGAATAGTGACCCACAGTGAACAGTAGATCTGATCAGAATTCTGTCGATTCCAACACGGTCGTGGGGATCATTTGGAGTTCATAAATGCCTTCGAAATCTCGGAGACCTCCCTGAAAAAATCCACAAATTTCAAATTTATAGTTAAATATTCGGATACATCCAGTAGTTTCTTAGAGTAGTGTATTGATATAAAATGAATTGTTTGAGTATTAGTATATTGAATACAAGCATTCGGTAGAATCCGAGTGAAAAATGAATGAGTTTGATTGATTCGATAGAAATTGCAAGTTTCCGATAAAAATGGGTTTTTTTTTTGCATATAATGATGTGTTCTGATTTTAATGATAGTTATGAGTTATAAATGATATACGAGAATGTGTGGATAAATCCGGGTAGGTTCGGAGGGTTCAGAATCATTCTGTTGCGTTTGAGGAAACGTTTTGGGAAGATTTTCCAAAAATGCGTAAACCGAGAATTTAAGTTAACTGACCACTTGTGTTAGTTTATAATAATGTTTTAAGATTACTGAAACTGAGATCATTGAAATCAAACTTGATTTGGTTGTTTCGGAAAATTTCGAGATTGTGGCGTAGTTTAGTTGAGAACTCCGTAAGTCATGTTTCTAACGGTATTTTGCCATTTGCTTTGACAGATGTGACTAGGACTTGTAGCACTCGCGAAGCCAGGTAATTAACCCATGCGATGACTACTTGAATGATTGATTTATGTTAAATATATGTACATGGAAATGATTGAAGTGTTTAGGATAAGATGAGGTTAGCCAAGAGATATTATTGAGAACAAAGTTCGAGATCATGTTGTAGTTAAGTTTATCGATCACCAAGGGTATGAATTTTTGTTAATGCTTTGATTTGAAGCGAAATATTTGATGAGCTTAATGTCTATGTGTATGCACGAATATATGTAAGGCTATGAACCTGTAACAATATGAAAATGTGTATGTGAATGAATATGAAAATATATAATATTTGAATACGTAATTGTATATGCATATAGTGTTAATGTTGGGTTCTCTAAGAACATGCCAATGAACTATTTAAGCATAAAACATGTGAATACTCGAAGTAAGATAGCGGAAAAATACTTACAACAATCGGATAAGTGGATATAGAGAATATCAAAAAATTCCTCTTTGAGAAGTGCTCCAAGATCTTCTTTGAATGTATGTTGATGAAGAGCTCCAAGCTTGGTGAATGAATTCAAAACTAGAGGGATTGTTTCCCTAACACCTTGGTTGACTCTTTAAGTGCTAGCTAAGGAAGAAATTTGCAACAAAAATCTTCCCTTTGGAGTGAGAGCAACTCACGGCAATGAGAGAGGGAGATATGAGAGCTTTTGTGTTTGTGTTTGTGTTTTGTTTGTTTTTAAAAAAAAATAACCACTTTTGACCAAGTCAATACAAAAGTGTGTATATGGTTTATTCAAAACCAAAAAGCAAGTGTGTTGAGAGCAAAATCCATTTAATGCTCTCAACCACCTCCATCACCAAAAGGTGATTGGACTCACACCACAAAAAGTTGATTTAACTTCCATCACAAAAGTGACTAGTGATGTAAGTGAAGTGGGCCCCACTTTAAATTCAAAATTCAAGTCGGGTGACGCAACACACTTCGGGCTCGGGTTCGTTAATTTTGAATTAACAAATTTTCCGTTGCGACTTAATTAAATCAATTTAATTAAATAATAATGCCTCGTTAAATTATTACGAAAATCGCTTACGAATTAATTTTAAATTAATTCGTTCGCCCGAATTAAAATCCAATTTTAATTCCGCTTTGAAATCTAATTTCATTTAATATATCAAATATTATTTTATCGATTAATTCCAAATTAATCGTTATCTCTCTTCTGTTCGAATTTTATCCCAGATAAATTCTCGCCGTAATTAATCCCAGATTAATTTTCTCTCTCTTCTAATTAATCTCAGATTAATTATGTTCGAGTCATACGTCATCGGTGAATCTTCGGGAAGCGACCCATGAGATCCCTAGATATGTTGGTAGTAAATCTGATCGTCGGACTATCCGAAAACGTGCGTACCTCGTACCACGTTCTAACCGATTTACAAGACATGGTTGGCTTCTAGCAAAGCACCGTGCCTACCTAATTCTCCAGAAATATTCTTTAAGGAATATATAATCTTTGTCAGGTGTAGTATATGTAGTATTGCGTATTGCGATCCAGTATCCGATGTCACATGCAAGGCCTGGGGCTGGAATAGTGTCTGCCCCGTACGAAGCATATATCGAATCACAAGCAACTAGTCTCTATAATCGGATAATCATGACCTTGTCATATTATCCCGATAATTGCAACATAATAGAGAACCAGTTATGTATCCCTGCGTGATCATCATCTCTATATGACTAAAGTGATACTTCTGTCTTGACATCACACCCAATACACTACGATTCTCAATAAACCCAAAAGAGGCGTACACAGAATCTGTTAAAGTTCCGGACGACCAAAACCAAAACGTATTATTGTCGCAAGTATTAGCGATGTAAGTCTCAGGTTAAGACCAAATACACCTACCCTGATGCGGATTCCCATAGACACATAGTCATACTACCAATGGGATTCTGCGGGGTCTATCTGTTGGGTTTCTACGGTCTAACCGGGGTCAAATCAAGCAATGAAATACATGTACGAATACTCAAAGAAGTTGCGGAATACTTACAATGATCGGTTGAGCGATGCGATGAACAACAAAAACTCTTTTCCTCCTCCATGAAGCTCGCGGCAGTGGGCAGATTTTTGTCCTCTAAAATTCGGCCATGGATGATCCTCCAAGCTCCAAGCTTTGTGATGTGATTCCATGCTCAAGGGTGCGATTCCCTATCACCTTCACAAGACTCCTAAAGCGTGCTAGCACTCCAGAAATTTTGCCGCAAAACTTCCTAAGCTTCTCCTTCAAGTTTCGGCTTTGACAAAAACATGAAGGAAGAAATGGCCTCAAAGCCGAGAGAGATAAGAAGGAATGAGAGAGAAGAATGTTATGGTTTTGTGTATCTAATACACTTATTTGAATTTTCAAAAATCAAATACCAATTTTTGCTTTCAAAAAGTCAAGGCATTAAAGCCATCCAACTACACCCATCAATCAATGAATAGTGACTGGTTGTCAATCACTCAAAGTGACTAGACATCACATCAATTGATTGACTAGTGATTTGACGCTTGATGTGACTTGTGGCCACACTTGAATTCGAAATGCGAGTGCGTCCGCAAACACTCTCGGGCTCGGGTTCGCTAATTCCAAATTAACGAATTTTCCGTTGTGACATAATTAAATAATTATGCCTAGAAAAATCACTATTCATGTCGCTAAAGAATTAATTCTAAATTAACTCGTTTGCCCGAATTAAAATCTAATTTTTAATTCCGCATCGAAATCCAATTTCGTTTAATATATCGAATATATTAATTTATCGATTAATTCCAAATTAATTGTTCTCTCTATTTAATAAATATTTTATCTCAGATAAAATATCTCCGTAATTAATCCCAGATTAATTTTCTCTCTCATCTAATTAATCCCAGATTAATAAAGTGCGAGTCATACGTCATCGGTGAATCTTCGGGAAGCGACCCATGAGATCCCCGGATATGTTGGCAGTAAATCCGGTCGTCGGACTATCCGAACACGTAAGTACCTAGTACTATATTTTTATCGATTTACAAGACATGGTTGGCTTCTAGCAAAGCATCATGCCTACCCAATTCTCCAGAAATATCCTTACATAAATATGTGATCTATATCAGGCGTAGTATACGTAATATTGTGTATTTCGATCCAGCATCGGATGTCACACGTGCGAGGCCTGGGGCTGGAAATATGTCTGCCCCGTACAAAGCACATATCAGATCTGTGGTAGCTAGTCTCTATAATCGGATAAACATTACCTAGTCATTTTATCCCGATGACTGCAGTACATAAGAGAACCAGTTCCGTATCCTATGTGATCATCATCTCCACTATGACTGGAGTGATACTTCCATCTCGACATCACACCCAATACACTATGATTCTCAATATACCCAGAAGAGGCGTACACAGAACCGGTTAAAGCCCTGGACGACCAAAACCAAAGTACATTATTGTCGCAAGTATTAGCGGTGCAAGTCTCAGGTTAAGACCAAATACACCTAACCTGATTCAGATTTCCATAGACACATAGTCATACTACCAATGGAATTCCGAGGGGTCTATCCAGAGCGAAGCTGTTTCCGTACCATCGGTAAAACACAACCTCCTACTACACTTGCATGAGTATCATATACCCAAATATATGAGAACTATGTCGTTATGCTCCCACAACGTGCACAAGTGTAATACTAGTCTTTTCTGCATTATCGATGTCCAATCTCGATAATACTCTGACTAGGAATATTTAATGATTAAACCTTCGTAGATTGATACTGTCTCATATCATCTCAATCCAGGAACTAATCATAAGGACCTCCTACATTTATACATCTTGGTAATCTAATTACAAATGATAAGAGAGCAATTTCCTTTGTCACATAGTTAATTTGTACAACAACACCATGATCTGTACAAATAGTGATGCTATGGGTCATAATTGTCCAACATTATCCAGAGCGAAGCTGTTTCCGTACCATCGGCAAACACAACCTCCTATCACACTTGCATAAGTATCCAATACTTGAATATATGAGAATTATGTTGTTACGCTTCTATAACACGCACAAGTGCAATACTAGTCTATTCCGCAATATCGATGTCCAGTCACGATAATACTACGACTAGGGATATTTAATGATTAAACCTTCATGGATTGATATTGTCTCATATCTTATTAATTCGGAACTAATCATAAGGAATTTAATCATTTTTATGTATTCAAGTAATCTAATTACAAAATGATAAAATAGCAATTTCCATTGTCACATAGTTAATTTGTACAAAAACCACAATGTCTTTTACAAATAGTGACGCTATGGCTCATAATTGTCCAATAATCTCCCACTTGGCCTATAGCCAGTCACTCAAGTATCTAACATCTGAACTATGTATATGTCGCTCAAACGTTTGCTGAGGAATAACTTTCGTTAGCGGATCTGCAATGTTGTCATCTGATGCGACCTTCTCGATCTTCACATCGCCACGATGTATGATCTCACGAATCAGATGGAAACGTCGAAGAACATGCTTGGATCGTTGATGAGACTGCGGTTCCTTAGCCTGCGCTATAGCCTCGTTATTGTCACAATATAATGGAATGAGCTCAGCTGCTAACGGAACTACTCCTAATCCAATTAGGAATTTACGGATCCAAACTGCCTCTTTTGCTGCCTCAGCTACAGTGATGTATTCCACTTCTGTTGTTGAATCGGCAACAGTCTCTTGCTTGGAAGATTTTCAACTTACTGCTCCGTTGTTCAAACAAAATATGTACCCAGATTGTGACTTACAGTCGTCTTTATCGGTTTGGAAACTTGTGTCGGTAAACCCAGTTACCTCAAGTTCTCCATCTCCATATATTAACAACACATCCCTAGTTTGTCTAAGATACTTAAGGATGTTCTTAACCGCAACCTAGTGACCATCACCTGGATCGGCCTGATAGCGACTACACATGCTCAAAGCATAGGAGACATCAGGTCATATACATATCATGGCATACATGATCGATCCGACTGCAGAAAAGAACGGGATCCGACTCATATTGTCTCTCTTATCTTGAGTTTTAGGACACGTGTCCTTAGATAGAGTGATGACATGTGACACTGGCAACAGTCCCCTCTTAGACTGTTCCATGATGAATCTCTTCAACACTTTTTCAATGTACGTGCTCTGGGAGAGACCAAACAGCTTTCCAGATCTATCCCATTAGATCTTTATTCCTAGAATAAAGGCTGCTTCTCCCAGATCTTTCATGGAGAATTTTAATGAAAGCCAAGCTTTCAACGATTGTAGCATAGGAATGTCATTGCCAATAAGTAATACATCAACAACGTAAAGGACAATGAATGTCAGTGTGCTACCACTAACCTTCTTATATACACAAGGATCATCCTTGTTTTGAACGAAATCATATTCTTTTATGATCTCATCAAAACGTTGGTTCCAAGAACGCGATGCTTGCTTCAAATCATTAATGGATCGATTTAACTTGCAAACTTTGTCTGCATGTTTTGGTACGACAAAACGTCAGGCTGTTGCATATAAACATCCTCCAAAAGGTTTTCGTTAATGAAAGCGGTTTTGACGTCCATCTGCCATATTTCGTAATCGAAATATGCAGCAATAGCAAGCATTATCTGAATGGATTTAATCATGACAACTGGCGAAAAATTTTCGTCGTAATCGACACCATGTCGTTGACGATACCCTTTCGCTACAAGCCTAGCTTTGTACATTTGTATGTTGCCATCCATGTCAGTTTTCTTCTTGAAAACCCATTTGCAACCAATAGACTTTACGCCTTCTGGTGCATCAACCCGTGTCCAAACTTGGTTGGTGTACATGGAATCCATTTCGGATTTCATGGAATCTTGCCATAAACCGGAGTCGATACCTTGTATCGTTTCCTCATACGCAGCTGGTTCGTCTTCCTCAATAAGATTAATATCCACATGAGGTGAGATCAGAAACCCATACCTCTCAGGTTATTTTCTGACTCTCTCTGACCTACGCAGTTCTTGTGTATTCGAAGATTGTGGTACAGTCTCATCCCTGATAAAATATTCATGTTCCATTAAGGAATCGGTGCCAGGAACATTATCACTCTGATTTTCATCGAGTTCTACTTTCCTCCCACTTACCACTGCATTTAGGAATTCTTTATCAAGGAAAATCGCATGTAGAGCAATAAATACTTTGTTCTCTTGTGGGTTGTAGAAGTAATATCCTTTGGTTTCCCTAGGATAACCTACAAATAGACATTTATCTGATTTAGGTTCAAGTTTGGTACCATCCAAACGTTTAACGTATGCCTAGCAACCCCAAATCTTCAGGAATGAGAAACCCGGTTTTTGGAGTCTGTTGAACAGAATTTGATGGAACCTTATTCAAAATAAGTATTGCACTGTTCAATGCATATCCCCAGAAGGAAATAGGTAGCTCAGTGCGACTCATCATCGACCTTACCATGTCCAACAAAGTTCAGTTTCTCCGTTCTGACACACTGTTTAATTGAGGTGTTCCAGGAGGAGTCCACTATGAAAGAATACCATACGCTTTCAAGTAATCGAGAAACTCATTGCTCAAGTATTCTCCACCATGGTCCGATTGTAATGTTTTAATACTTTTGCCGGTCTGTTTTTCTACATCGTGTCGAAACTCTTTGAATTTCTCAAAAGTTTCCGACTTGTGTCTCATAAGATACACATAACCATAACGCGATGCATCATCCATAAAGGTTACGAAGTATTCATATCCACATCTAGCCTGGCTAGACATGGGCCCACATACGTCACTATGAACGAGGGCTAACAGTTCGGTGGCACGTGCACCTTTACCGCTAAAAGGTGTTTTAGGAATTTCGCCTAATAAACAAGATTCGCAGATGTCATATGAATTTGGATCAAATCCATTCAAGTACCCACTCTTCAAAAGTGTGGATATACGAGTCTTGTTAATGTGTCCCAGACGACAATGCCACATATAAGTTTCATCTTTGTTACTTAATTTAAGCCTTTTGTTTGTTACATTATATGTTTGAGATTGATTTATATTCAAAATATAAAGACCATTATACACATCAGCACTGCATATCTCAATATCATTTTTATACATAAAACACCCAGTGTTTCTAAATACAAAAGTATACCCACATTGGGCTAAACAAGATACAGAATTAATATTCCTAGTCAAATTAGGTACATAATAATAGTCTGATAAGTTTAGTACATGCCCCGAGGGCAGTTCCAAAATATAAGTCCCTACAGCCAAAACAGCGACTATGGTCTCGTTTCCAACTCGTAGATCAATCTCTCATGAGGCCAGTCTCCTGCTAATCTGCAGATCCTGCACATCAGTACATATATTAGTACCATAACCAGAATCAAAAATCCAATTTTTAAAACTAGAAGTAGACATGTTTATTTTTATAACAAACATACCTGAAGTCGGTGCCTTGCCCGCTTTGATTTCCTTCATATGCGCCTTGTACTCACGGCAGTCACGCTTCCAGTGACCCTGTTTGCCACACTGTAGGCAGACATCTTGGGATTTGTCCTTAGCCTTCCCAAAAGACTTTGATGATTTGGTCTTGCCCTTCTTATTCTTCTTCTTTACACCACCAGTAGCCTTTGGCCAAGCCTTGGCAGACTGAGATGTTGAAGCGAAGTACGCCTCGCGGTTTTTGCCCTTCAAAAGCTCATTTTCTGCTTCACGCAGCATTGCCATCAACTCTCCAATATTATGGTCTTGGTTCATCATATTATAGTTCATGATGAACCCGCTCTAGCTGTCAGGAAGAGACTGCAATATCAAATCTATAGAAGTCTTAGCCTCAAAGGTTATGCCTAGCTGACCCAGCTGTTCGATGTCAGCAATCATCTGCGACACATGGTGCTCGACCGATGTACCATCTGACATTCGAGAGCGAAAGAGCTTCTTCTGCAATTCATACTTTTGCGATCTAAGGTTAGATCGATGATGGTCCTTCAATTTTGCCATCATAGTATATGGATCCAATCCTTGTTCTGGTGACGAAATTGAGGGGTCATTGCAGCGAGCATGACGGATTTAGCAGTTAAATTGTCATCGCTATGAGTCTTCCAAAGCTCAAGCTCAAGCGGTTGCTCATTTCCGGGCTTAGGCCGAGAGGCCTCTCTATCGCATAGAGCATTCTCTCAGCCCCCAGGAAAATCCTGAGGTTCATATCCCAGTAAGAAAAGTTCGCATTATTAAAGATATTTTTCCCCATGATAATGTCTCTAACCCCGATCTTTCCAGCCATCTTAATTGCAATAGTCTAACTATTCAATTAACGATTTTTGGGTACAGTCCAACTGTTATAAGAAAATAATAAAATATTAGTCCAACTAATAAATACATAAAATGACGAAATAATTTGAAAGCGCGTATTGGCAAGTATTTGAAAGAAATTGCAAATTCAATACTAGCCTCCCACTATTTTTCGGCGAGCCTCTAACTCTTTGTTGAGTACTCGGGAAACCTAGTTTCCTAGTGGGCTAGGATCCTGTTAAATAACACACAACCTTGACTTTGACCAACAAGCTGTATGATATTTAACTAGGTAGATCTCTATGATCAATTGGATCTCATCCAATTCCTAGATCCGGTAGGTGGACCTCCAATTTCGAAACGTATATACAATATATATGCCAATATATCCAATATATTTTCCTAACCTTTTCCTCTGAATCAACTAAGCCTTGACTTTGGCTCAACAAGCTTAATGATTCCAGTTAAGCGGGACCCATTGACCTTGGAAAACTTTGTAATCCATGTTGATGAACAAGAAGTGGCCTTGACTTTGGCCAACAAATCACAACTTGCCCAAGACATGCGATATGGAACAAAGCTTTCATGGTTCAAACACATCCGCGATGGACATTGATCTTGACTCTGGCCAACAAACCAATGCCAATCTTGGATCTTGAGAAAGAACCATTCAATGGAAGGAAAACGCTTAATATTTGATTGAGGGTTTTTCGCGTAAATTGGCAACCAATTTATTATCTTTGATTAGGTCTCATCATACACCCTTAAGCATGCATTCTAAAAGCATAATAAGGCACGAATAAAATAATAATGATATACGGATTGATACTTAACAAATTGTTCCTAGAATAAATCACTCCATTTCCTCTCCCCGGCTAGCACTATTCTAACTTCTACCCAATTACATAATACAATAAAGAAACCTCATTAACATTTAGGGGAATTGGTGAGAAGAGAATTACAAAGAGTCGAGAGATAAAGGCTGGACACGCAGGTCCAATTTAATAAATTCTAAATTTATTACAACAATTTCCAAAATTGCCCTCACCCGTCTAATATCTATCCGATAACATTATTCATACAATACATCCATGTATTCACATAAAGCATGTTATTCAATCAATCTAATCCAATTAATTAATCTTTGAATTAAATGATCATCCAATGTTCAAACAACAATTTGATTTGCGCGAGTCCAACCCGTTTAAGAATAAGTACTCAAAGTGCGAATTCTTGAATTATATCAAACTACAATTTTAAATCGGATTTAATTTGTATTCAATATTAATTCGTATTTAATTCTAAATTAAATAATTACACTTTATCAATGTGCCTTTTAGACTTTGATTCTAAATCCAATCTTAATGGGTCTCAAAGGCTCAATTAACATCCAATGTCAATTTAATTAAAGTCCAATGGGCTTTTAATTAATTCATAAGGCATGGAGTTTGGCCAATATGGGTCAAACCCAAATGCCAAGGCCCAATAAAGGAATCACCATATTTTCCATAAAATTAATTTCGGCCCATTAGCCCCAATTAAATTTAAAAGACCCATTAATTATATTTGGACTTAACGGAATGGTTTTAGTCCCAATTTGGATCCAATCCAATTGTCTTAAACCAACTTGGCCCAACCAAACCATTAGGCCCAAATATAACAATTTTAGCCCAATTCCAAATTTAAGCCTAATTAATTAAATTCCAATATTCCACATATCACAATTTATTTAATTAAAGTGTATTGCCATAATTAATTAGTTAAATTAACATTTCCAAAACACCAATTTAATTAATTAATCATGCTTTATTATTTTCAATACATGTCCAACACAATTGAAGCAAAATCAACTCATAAACATGCTCTTTAATTCACGACAATTTAGGTTTTTATATCCGATTTTGATTTCAATCTAATTAAATCACAAATCAATATACTCATGCATTTTAAACACATCCAATGGTCTAATAATCAAAAAATCACCAACACACTTCGGGCTCGGGTTCGTTAATTCCGAATAACGAATTTTCCATTGCAACTTAATTAAATCAAATTTAATTAAATATTAATGCCTCGTAAAATTATTACGAAAATCGCTTACGAATTAATTCTAAATTAATTCGTTCGCCCGAATTAAAATCCAATTTTAATTCCGCTTTGAAATCTAATTTCATTTAATATATCAAATATATTATTTTATCGATTAATTCCAAATTATTCGTTCTCTCTCTTCTATTCGAATTTTATCCCAGATAAATTCTCGCCGTAATTAATCCCAGATTAATTTTCTCTCTCTTCTAATTAATCTCATATTAATTATGTTCGTGTCATACGTCATCGGTAAATATTCAGGAAGCGACCCATGAGATCCCTGGATATGTTGACAGTAAATCCGGTCGTCGGACTATCCGAATAAGTGCGTACCTCGTACCACGTTCTTATCGATTTACAAGACATGGTTGGCTTCTAGCAAAGCATCGTGCCTACCCAATTCTCTAGAAATATTTTTTAAGGAATATATAATATTTGTCAGGTGTAGTATACGTAGTATTGCGTATTGAGATCCAGTATCCGATGTCACATGCAAGGCCTATGGCTGGAATAGTGTCTGCCTCGTACGAAGCATATATTAGATCACATGCAACTAGTCTCTATAATCGGATAACCATGACCTTGTCATATTATCCTGATAGTTGCAACATAATAGAGAACAAGTTATGTATCCCTGCGTGATCATCATCTCCATTTAACTGAAGTGATACTTCCGTCTTGACATCACACCCAATACACTACGATTCTCAATAAACTTAGAAGAGGCGTACACAGAACCTGTTAAAGTCCCGGACGACCAAAACCAAAGCGTATTGATTGTCGCAAGTATTAGCGATGCAAGTCTCAGGTTAAGACCAAATACACCTACCCTGATGCGGATTCCCATAGACACATAGTCTACTACCAATGGGATTCCGCGGGGTCTATCCAGAGCGAAGCTGTTTCCGTACCATCGGCAAACACAACCTCCTATCACACTTGCATAAGTATCCAATACTTAAATATATGAGAATTTTGTTGTTACACTTCCATAACACGCACAAGTGAAATACTAGTCTATTCCGCATTATCTATGTCCAGTCTCGATAATACTACGACTAGGGATATTTAATGATTAAACCTTCGTGGACTGATATTATCTCATATCTTATTAATCTGGAACTAATCATAAGGACTTTTATCATTTTTATGTATTCAAGTAATCTAATTACAAAATGATAAAATAGCAATTTCTATTGTCATATAGTTAATTTGTACAAAAACCACAATGTCTTTTACAAATAGTGACGCTATGGGTCATAATTGTCCAACAGTTAAGACGTGTATAAGTTGGGTATACGGAATCGGTGAATGGAGGCAAACCATGATTTTGTAAATTGGTATAAGCTAAGCTCTTTGAATGAGTAAAGTACATGTACAAATGAATGTTTTTATGAATTAATATTTCTGATAAGAATTCTGGAAACAGTGTGTATTTGATTGATAATTAAAAGTCATGAAGATTGTTAAACGCTATGGTATAGGACTTGAAGTAATACGCATGAATAAATGTTTGTTGTATATACGTATATATACAATATAATAAGCAATGTTTGACATGTATGTGCTTGTGTATGTTAGATCGTGTGATAAAATTGTGTCACGTGTTATTTGTGATGTGTGTATGTTGATTGGTTGATAGTCTCGATGTGTAGTAGTCGAGCTAGTTAGGAATTCGTTCGAACAGAATTCATATCATACCTATTCTAAAATAGGTAATGAGTCTCATACAAGCATTGTGTGCGTAATCCAGCCATATGTTTGTATTGTTTGACAATGTGTTCTCTAGTGTATTGATTGTTATGTGTGCTTCGTGGTTGGCTACACGATGATTGCATGTATGTCTGTGTGTATGTATGTGTGTGTATGATAGAATTGTTGGACAATTATGACCCATAGCATCACTATTTGTACAGAACATAGTATTTTTGTACAAATTAACTATGTGACAAATGAAATTGCTCTTTTATCATTTGTAATTAGATTACCGGGATATATAAATGATAAAAGTCCATATGATTAGTTCTGGATTAATAAGATATGAGTCAGTATTAATCCACTAAGGTTTAATCATTAAAACATCCATAGTCGTAGTATTATCGAGATTGGACATCGATAATGCGGAATAGACTAGTATTGCACTTGTGTGCGTTGTGGGAGCATAACGGCATAGTTCTCATATATTTGGGTATTGGATACTCATGCAAGTGTAATAGGAGGTTGTGTTTACCGAAGGTACGGAAAC
>SKCR01030912.1:0-31447 GCA_019454045.1 Zanthoxylum bungeanum
GCCTAGTAAATTATTACGAAAGTCGCTTGCGAATTATTTCCAAATTAATTCGTTCGCCCGAATTAAAATCCAATTTTAATTCCTTTGTTTTTAAATCTGATTTCAATTAATATATCCAATATATTAGTTAATCGATTAATTCTAAATTAATCGTGTTCTCTCTCTTCTAGACAAATTTAATCCCAGATAAATTATTACCGCAATTAATCCCAGATTAATTTTCT
The DNA here is from genome assembly GCA_019454045.1 of Zanthoxylum bungeanum. Taxonomy (NCBI): domain Eukaryota; kingdom Viridiplantae; phylum Streptophyta; class Magnoliopsida; order Sapindales; family Rutaceae; genus Zanthoxylum; species Zanthoxylum bungeanum. The sequence goes on from SKCR01030912.1 coordinate 225, forward strand.
CTCTCATATTAATCCCAGATTAATTATGTTCGAGTCAATCGTCATTGGTGAATATTTGGAAGCGACCCATGAGATCCCTAGATATATTGGCAGTAAATACGGTCATCAGACTATCCGAACACGCGCGTAGCCAGTACCACGTTCTTACCGATTTACAAGACATGGTTGGCTTCTAACAAAGCACCGTACCTACCCAATTCTCCAGAAATATTCTTTTAAGGAATATATAATCTTTATCAGGCATAGTAGACAGTGTATTACGTATTATGATCCAGTATCAGATGTCACATGCTAGACCTAGAGCTGGAATTGTGTCTGCCCCGTACGAAGCATATATTGGATCACTAGCAACTAGTCTCTATAATCGGATAATCATGACCTAGTCATATTATCCCGATAGCTGTATCATTTAAGAGTACTAGTTCTGTATCCCTGCGTGATCATCATCTCCATATGACTGAAGTTATACTTCCATCTTGACATCACACCCAATACACTACGATTCTCAGTATATCCAGAAAAGGCGTACACAAAACCTGTTAAAGCTCCGGACGACAAAAACCAAAGTATATTGATTGTCGCAAGTATTAGCAATGAAACTCTCAAGTTAAGACCATATACACCTACCCTGATTCATATTCCTATAGACACATAGTCATACTACCAATGAGATTCCGATGGGTCTATCAATAGCGAAGCTGTTCCCGGTCCAACGGCTAACAAAACCTCCTATCACATTTGCATAAGTATCAATTACTTAAATATATGAGAACTATGTCGTTAAGCTTCCATAACACGCACAAGTGTAATACTAGTCTATTCCGCATTATCTATGTCCAGTCTCGATAATACTATGACTAGGGATATTTAATGATTAAACCTTTCATGGATTAATACTGTCTCATATCTTATTAATCTGGCACTAATCATATGGACTTATCATTTATATATGCAAGTAATCCAATTACAAAATGATAAAAGAGCAATTTCCTTTGTCACATAGTTAATTTATACAAAAACACCATGTCTTTTACAAATAGTGATGCTATGGGTCATTATTGTCCAACAAATCAGTCCAACACAGCCCCAAAAATACCCATTAAAGTTCCCTAAAATTCTGGATCAAACGCAAAATAAACCGACACCGTTTCACCAGTACAACGTGCGGCAGTGAGCAAAAATTATGCTCACTGTCGTGGGTCAAGGAAGAAGGAAGAGTTGAGTTTTTGTTCAACACCAAATGGACTTCCATGCTATGTCTCGTTACCAATGGAAACTAGTGTGGGCTAGACTCACAAAACTAATCCCTAAACACTTTAGAGGTTAATGTCACAAAAGTTTTTTCTTTATTTTTCTTCTTGTTCTTTTTCTTGTTTTCTCAACATTTGAGAGAGTTTGAAGAAGAAGAAGAAGATGAAGGCTAGGGTTGCATACGAAAGACTTAGCAAAAAAAAAATAGAAATCCTTTTATACTTAGGGTTATTTGTTTCCAAAACAAATAAAATTCTTCCCTTTCCACCAAATAGAATTTCGGCCAAGGTAAATAATTTATAATAAATTTTGTAACATTAATTTTTAATTACCATAATTAAAATGATGTTACAAAATTAAAAGGTCATCACCATTTTAAAAGAGTGTAACTCCCAAATTTAAATTCAAGAGTTTTGAAACCTATCATAACTCACCAAGGGTTTCCAAAATTAACGAAATAATTTTGCAACCTAGCATAACTCACCAAGGGTTTCCAAAACCCAAAATTTAAATATTTCAAATTTGACCTCATTAAATTATATCATATGAAATTTAATATTATGTATTCAATAATTATCATATAATTATTAAAACTGTATATTAACTTTTAATATAAAGTTCCAAGTGTGACAAATTAATAATATTAATCATATTAATATATATAATATATATATATATCTATATATATATATATGAGTATATAATTGGACTATCCAATTATATTTAATCTGCTACAATATATCGAGCTAGCACGGGGACCAAATGGACCTACATCTGAGCTCCAATAATCTCAGAATATTAATTAAGCTCTTAATAAATATTTCGAATTATTAACTCCAGGTTATTCCACTAAAAATCCGAAGCTGCACTTTCGTTGCCGCAGATAGTATATTAAGCTGCACCACGTCGGTGTCCATTGATATAGTCATTACATACGAATTAACCCATCACGAGTATCTTGTAATTAGAGCTGGCATAATGTCTGTTATATCCCTCAAATTATTTTTACCTTAAGTACCATTGATTCTTTAATGAATGATTTATTCATAACTATTATGAATTTTAATATTTCTATTTGTAATAGAAAGACTCAATCGCTCTAAATGTTCAAATATCGAATCAACCCTTAAGGAAGATACTCATCTATTTCTCACAAGAAGGAGTGAACTCCATATCTATGTAAAACATCCTCAATTACACATCAAACTATGTCGCCAAATTACGTAGCTATTGTCGGGATTGCTACACAAACATCACCTTTGTAAATCAAAGGAAATAGCCTACCATGTAGGAATTCGTAGTACACACCGGATTAAGATCAATCATGTTGGACAATTATGACCCATAACATCACTATTTGTAAAAGACATTGTATTTTTTGTACAAATTATCTATGTGACAAATGAATTGCTATTTTATCATTTTGTAATTGGATTACTTGGATATATATAATGATAAAAGTCCTTATGATAAGTCCGGATTAATAAGATATGAGACAATATTAATCCAAGAACGGTTTAATCATTGAATATCCTTAGTCGTAGTATTATCGAGACTAGACATCGATAATGCGGAATAGACTAGTATTACACTTGTGCGCGTTATGGAAGCTTAACGACGTAGTTCTTATATATTTAAGTGTTGGATACTTATGCAAGTGTGATAGGAGGTTCTGTTAGCCGTTGGACCGGGAACAGCTTCGTTCTGGATAGACCCCTCGGAATCCCACTGGTAGTATGACTATGTGTCTATGGGAATCCGAATCAGGGTAGGTGTATGTGGTATTAACCTAAGACTTGCATCGTTAATGCTTGCGACAATCAATACGCTTTGGTTTTGGTCGTCCGGAGCTTTAACAGGTTCTGTGTACACCTCTTCTAGGTTTACTGAGAATCGTAGTGTATTGGGTGTGATGCCAAGATGGAAGTATCACTTCAGTCATATAGAGATGATGATCACACAGGATACATAACTGTACTCTTAAATGCTGCAGTTATCGAGATAGTATGACAAAGTCATGATTATCCGATTACAGAGACTAGTTTCTAGTGATCCGATATATGCTTCATATGAGGAAGACACAGAGCCAGCCCTAGACCTAGTATGCGACATCCGATACTGGATCGTATTACGCAATACTTTATATACTACGCCTGATACATATTATATATTCCTCGTTGAATATTTCTGGAGAATTGGGTAGGCATGTTGCTTTGCTAGAAGCCAACCATGTCTTGTAAATCAGTGAGAACATGGTACAAGGTACACACGTGTTCGGATAGTCCGATGACCGTATTTACTGTAAACATATCCAGGGATCTCTTGGGTCGCTTCCCAAAGATTCACCAATTACATTTGACTCGAACAATATTAATCTGGGATTAATTATGAGAGAGAAAATTAATCTGGGATTAATTCGGCAATAATTTTTCTGGGATTAAATTCGTATAGAAGAGAGAACGCGATTAATTTGGAATTAATCGGTAACATAAATTTAATAGTTAAATTAGATTTTACTATTTAATTTATTTATTTGGGCTAAAATAATATATCAGATATATTAATTGAAATTGGATTTCAATACGGAATTAAAATTTGATTTTAATTCAAGCGAACAAATTAATTTGGAATTAATTCGTAAGCGACTATCATAATAATTTTACGAGGCATATTTATTTAATTAAATGGATTTAATTGTTTAGCGAAGGAAAATTTGTTTAGTCAGATTAAACGAATCCAGACCCAAAACTTAGTTGTGTGTTGGAGAAGCCAACCAAATTTTGAATTTCAAAGTGGTGGGACCCACTTGACTTACATCAACTTATCAAAAGTTGATGGAAGTGGTTGAGCTCATTTAATTCCATCTTTCACACAACTAAAGTGTGTTGAACAAGTTTTGATATACTTACTTTTGGTTTTTGGAAAACTAATACAAAAACTTTTGGTAACAAGTTGAAAACACTTTTTCTCTATTTTTCTTGGCTTATCCGAAAGCTTCTCATCTCCAAGGGAAAATTTTGCTTCAATTTTTCCTTCTTGCTAGCATATCAAGAGTTGATTAAGGTGATATGTAAACTCACCCTTGAGTTTGCAATTAGATTTTAAAGCTTGGAGCTTCCTACAAAGATAGATTTTTTGAAATCTCTCATCCATTCATTGTAAGTTTTTTCCGCAAACTTCAATTTTATCACACACAAATCATCTTGGTGATCTTGTGGCATGTCTAGGACACTAACAATGGTATCAGAGCCATATCTAAGCATGATTTGAGTTTAGGGTTTATGAACTTTATTTGGAGATTTTGTGCTTGGAGTATGTATTTTTCCAAATTGATTATTTGGTTGTGTTTTGATGATAATGAATTGGATTTGTGCATCATAGGATTTGAGAAAATTGATTAGATTAATTTTTCCCCAATTTCCTTCATATGGCCGAATACATGAACCCTTTGAACACTCATGGTAATTTTTGATTTAGATTATTGGATGAGTTTAAGGCATGAAATGAATATTGATTGTTGATTTAATTAGATTGAAATCAAAATTGGATATTATTTATGCCCATTGCAGTGAGCTATAGCATGTTGGAATGGATTGATTTTGCTTCAATTTGTGTTGGACATGAATTGGATAATTAAAGCAAGATTAATTAATGTTTTGGAAATATTAGATTAATAGATTAATTGTGTTAATTACACTTTAATTGAATTAATGTAATATTTGGAATATTATGTTAATATAAATTAGCCTTTAAAATTGGATTGGGCTAATTTGTTATATTTGGGCTAATGGGCTTGGTTGGGCCAAGTTTGGTTTTGGACAATTGGGTTGGATCCAATTGGGCCTAAAACCATTTCCATAAAAGTCCAAATATGACTTTTGGGCATTTAATAATTTAATTGGGCCTAATGGGCCAAGATTTTTTTTTGGCAAAGGGTGATTCCTAATTGGGCCTTGGCTATTGGATTGGATCCATAATGGCCAAAGCCCATGCCTAAAGAATTAATTGAAAGCCCATTGGACTTTAAATAAATATGCATTGGATGCTAATTGAGCATTTGAGACTCATATAGATTGGATTTGGAATCCAAGTCTAAAAGGCACTAAAATAAATGTAATTATTTAATTTGGAATTAAATATGAATTAATATTGGATATAATTAAATTGGATTTAAAATTGTAGTTCGATATAATTTTAGAATACTTACTTTGAGTATTTATTCTTAAACGAGTTGGACTCACGCAAAATCGTTGTATGAACATTGGATGGTCATTAATTGAAGATTAATTAATTGGATTAGATTGATTGAAGAACATGATTTGTGTGAATACTTGAATGTATTTGTATGAATAATGTATATTGGATGGATATTAGAAGGGTGGAGTAATTTTAAAATTTGTTGTAAATTTGGAATTTATTTAAATTGGACCTGCGTGTCCAGCCTATCATCTCTTTACTCTTTGTATTTCTCTTCTCACCAATTCCCTCAATGTAAATGAGGTTCTTTAATGTATTATGTAATTGGGTAGAAGTGCTAGCGGGAGAGAGGAAATAGAGAGATTTGTTCTAGGAACAAATTATGTTATATATCCATTCGCATATCATTATTAATTTATTCTCGCCTTATTATGCTTTTAGAATGCATATTTAAGGGTGTATGATGAGACCTAATCGAAGATAATAAATTGGATGCCAATTTACGAAAAACCCTCACTTTAATAATAAATGTTTTCCTTCCATTGAGTGATTCTTTCTTAAATTCCAAGATTGACTTTGATTTGTTGGCCAAAGTCAAGATCATTGTTCATCGCGGATGTGTTTGAACCAAGAAAGCTTTGTTATATATCGCATGTCTTGGGCAGTTGTGACTTGTTGGCCAAAGTCAAGGTTACTTCTTGTTCATCGACGTGGATTACAAAGTTTTCCCACTGTCAATGGGTCACGCTTAACTGGAATCATTAAGCTTGTTGAGCCAAAGCCAAGACTTAGTTGATTCAGAGGAAAAAGTTAGGAAATATATATTGGATATATATCTTGGACTTGAAGGTCCACCTACCGGATCTATGAATTGGATGAGATCCAATTGATCTTAGAGATCAACCTAGTTAAGTTTCATATAGCTTGTTGGCCAAAGTCAAGGTTGTGTGTTATTTAATGGGGTCCTAGCCCACTAGGAAACTGGGTTCCCGAGTACTCGATGGAGGGTTAAAGGCTCGCCGAAAAATAGTGAGAGGCCAGTATTAAATTTTGAATTTCGTTTACACTACAAGAAAAACAAATTTAGCGACGGAACAATCCGTTTCAAAAATTAGAAACGGAATAGTGACGGAATTGAAATGGATTAAACCAACAGCTACGGAATTTAACGACAGGGCAAAATTCCGTAACTAATCATGGCGGGAATAAAATTGCGGGAACAACAGCGATGAAATAGCGACAGATTTTATAATGTCTCTATATATTGAAATGGAATTGCGACGGAATACGAATTCCGTCGCTAAATATATCGACAGAATTAGTATTCCGTCTCTATATAGAGACGGAACCAAATTTCGTCGTTAACATAGAGACATAATTAATATTCTGTCCCTAAAATTACTACGGAATACGAATTCTGTCTCTATATATTGCAACGGAATACGAATTCCGTCGCTAGAGATTGCGATGGAATATGAATTCCGTCGCTAATATGATGACGAAATACGAATTCCGTCGCTAGAGATTGTGACGGAAAACTAATTCCGTCGCTAATATTACGACGGAATACTATATTCCGTCGCTAAAATTGCGACGGAATTTCATTTCCATCTCTATTTTGCGACGGAAATAAAATTTCGTCGCTAAGTTTACTTAAATAAGCATTTCATTTTCCCCGTCACTCGTCACTCGTTTTCCTTCTCACTCAAAATCCCTAAATCTCTCAAATTCACCGCTACCAATCCCGCAGCTGATAATATTCTTAGCTGTCCCTCTGCCCTTACCTCCAATTACATACTCCCACCAGCAAAGCCAATCTCAGAACCACCTCCGCCAGATGCTCATAAACCCGGCGGAGCTCGATCGTCGTGACTGAATCGGCAGCGGCAACGGCGGCACAGTCTGGAGACTCGTCAACCGTGCCACGTCACGCGTCTTCGCCCTCAAGGTAATCTCCGGTGACCATGATGATTCCGTTAGATATCATATCTGCCGTGAAATCGAAATCCTACGCGGCATAAAACCCTCAGATTTGTGTTGTCAGTTTAAAGTTTTGCTTGAAACAAATTTTATACACTGTTGAACGGAACTCAAAAGAGGTTTTGTTGCCTTTGGACTTTGGCTGCTGGGGTTCGGTAGCTGTGTGAAAGCCTCATATGGTTTCTTTCAGAAATTGTTTCTAGCAGCTACAGACATTGAGCCATCCCCTTCACAAATTGAATTTGTCATTTATTATGACGATTTGAGAATTCTATGCCATTATAAGGATTTAGTTCTTGCATCTGTAACTTGCCCAAGATAATATTCTTTTGGCTGGTAGAAGAATTATGTTATAGAAGTTTCAAGGTTAATAGGTTCATCGGATGCATTTGAATCGACTCTACCCATTTTCTGCTAGTTACAATTAAATTAATCAGCTTGGGAGGTGTGAGGTTAGTTATGTAGCACAGCTTTGCTAGAGGGGAGCTCATGAGCACCAAGTCAAAACAAAGAGAGGTCAAGCATTGACAGATTTGAATATCAGGATAAACCAAGAATGTTGGATTGTAATATTAATCTACCAAATTTAAGAGATTTAATATGCAATATAATTTATGCAACCCAGCAAGAGCCTTCTCAGCATTCTTACCAAGGAAATTCTTATCAGATATTGATATAATTTGGAAACAGATTTTCGTGCAATATATATATATATATATATATATATATATATATATCATTACCCTAAGAAAATTCTGGGGTCTATGATGTGTCATTTTAATAATTGTTTGCTTGTTTTAATCTGGATTCTGCTTTCCAATGCAATCTATTAAGAGACTTAATGTTGAGTTTTTCAGATTCTGTTAAAATTGTCTAATGGCTCATAATACATTCTATGATTGTAGTGGAGCAATATCATCTCTATCCACCAGCAAAATCATATATGTAGTCTGTGTGACTGTAATTTTTGCTTACTCCTCTCAGCTTGTAATCCATGCATGTCATTGTCAGATTGTCTTGTTGAAAATCTTTGCCTTTTTATTTTCTACTTAATTTCACTTGAACATTCAGTGATCGATTTACCTTTTCCATGCAGGCAAGTGCCCGAGAAAAGGGGTGCTGATCCAAATATAACAAAGTACTCCGTTAAAGTTCTACCGGTGAGTTCTAGAGCTTATTTTTCCATTTCCTATATTAAGTTAGTATCTAATAGGTTCTATAACCTCTTAATATTTTTTTTCTATTTTGTACCCAAGTTTTTCCTTTACCCCACCATGTAAATCTTTTGAAGGACCACACATTTTCTTTTATTTCCATATGTTTTATTTTTGTTTACCCGAGTGCAATATTATTTCTTGTTCTGAATTCCCAATACATACATTGAGTTCATGTATTATACATTGAATTTGTTCTGTGTTGTTGTATTCAGTTGATTTTGAGTCCCTGCTCTATTTTAATATGTGTTTATTTGTTTTTCCCACAGTAATTTGTTTTTAAAGAAGATGATTGTGTCAGACATTTTCTTGATTTCAAAAGCGTTATATGGCTGGTTAAATTTTGTGTTCATGTTATTTGAAGATACAACAGTTGCTGATATATGTGCCGGAATGTTTGATTGGTTTGATTTTGTTGATAGATCTAGGTTTCAACCTGGATATCATAGTGCTATGGTTCAAAAAGATTGTGATATATATGGTAGTTTTGCTTCTATCTATTGTTGCAGTCATGTTGATTAGACTGTAACGGAAGTAGTTTCATTACTTATTCAATTGCACTACTTTCATGGAGGGATTCGATTACATTTTTTGGTTTACATTGCCGAGTGGTTTAGGGAGAGTGAATTGGTGTGCCGAATGTGCCGAGGGTTTATTTGTTCTATTATGTCTATTCTATTGTATGCCAAGAGTTGAGTTTAATTAACTCTGTCAAAACTTTTTTCCAATAAAGTCACCATTTATATTTTCATCAGTTGCCAGCATCACATACAACCATAGTGAAAGATAAGATGAGATCAGATCGGCAGTGGATCAACGCTAGGTTAAAAGATGGGTATTTGACGAATGAGTTTATTGTAGGTATTGAGGAGTTTATCCAGTTAGCAGAAAGTCATCCTACATTTATGGACGAAATGAAAATTAAGTGTCCATGTAACCAACGTAGGTGTCAAAATCAAATTTTTATGACCCTGATATTGTGAGACTCCATCTTACAAAATATAGATTTGTACCAAACTATTATATATGGTATAAACATGGGGAGACTGAACAACGAGATATCTCGGAACATGATATTAGTCAAAGTCCAGAAGTCGAGTATACCCAAGTGAACAACGTAATTCAAGAAATGGTATTGGATGCTGCAGGACCTACTTTCAATCAAAATGATAGTGAAGAGACTCCAAATACCGCGACACGAAAACTTTATGACATGCTTAGAGCCTCAGAGCATGAGATTTGTCATGGAAACCCATACGGGCATTCGCAGTTATCAGCGGTGGCTAGACTCCTTAATTTGAAGGCGGAACATCATTTTTCGGAAAGGTGTTACGATGATATTTGTCAATTTATTCATGAAATGATTCCAGAGGATAATGTAATGACTGATAACTTTTATAGCACAAAGAAGTTAATTGAAGGCTTGGGTCTACTAGTAGAAAAAATTCACTGTTGTAATAATGGTTGCATGATATATTGAGTGATGAGTGATGATATTACCTAACAAGTTGCATGTTCTGTAACCACCCTCGGTATAAGAAGCAAAGACGAGGATCAGCAAAGCACAAAATAAATGTTCCTTACAAGAAAATTATTATTTTCCACTTACACCTCGTTTGCAGAGATTGTATGCTTCTAATGCCACTGCTAAGGACATGAGGTGGCATGCCGAGCATGATACTGAAGAGGGTGGTGTCATAAGGCATTGCTCAGACTCCCCAGCCTGGAAACATTTTAATAAGATGTATCCATCTTTTGCAGCTGAAACTCGAAATGTTAGGCTGGGTCTTTGCACTGATGGATTGCAACCATTTGGAAAAACGGGGCAACAGTACTCGTCATGGCCAGTGATAGTGACGCCATACAATTTGCCACCATGGATGTGCATGAAAAATGAATACATGTTTTTGTCTGTAATAGTGCCTGGGCCGAGAAACCCTAAAAAGAAGTTGGATGTGTTTTTGCAACCTTTGATTGCTGAGTTGAAAGAATTGTTGGAGGTGGGGGTAAACACATTGTTGGCAAAATTCTAGGTCCCAAGATCATCCAACAAGCATGATAAAGTGTGAAATACATATCAAAGGAGTTGCGGAATACTCACATCGATCGGTTGAGACGATTTGGTGAAGAAAAAATTGATTTTGCTCCTTCAAAAACGCAACTGCAGTGACCAGTCCACTGCCTCACGTTTTTCAGTTTTGGTTCACTTTTTGAGCTTCGAATCTTCGTCGAACGATTCCCGGCTCGTGGGTGAGTTTCCCTAACACCTTCGTATGTCTCCTAGGAGTGTGCTAGCACTTGGATTTTGCCACAAAATCCTCAAAATTGGCTCACCATTTTCGCCCAAGCAGTGGTAGTTCACTGCTTGTGCGTGAGCTTTTGGGAGAGAAAAAGAGATGAAGATTATGTGTTAGTTGGATTAGAAAAGTGTAAATGTTGGTTTATATATTTTCCAAAATATATTAATGATTTACCAATTAATTTTCCAAAAGTCAAATGGTGTAAATCATTTAATTGATTTCTAAAATCAATTCATTTACCAAACATTCCAACCACTCCACTAACTCACATCAAGTCACATCTTTCATTCAATCAAGTGACAAGTTGTTACATCACTCAAAGTGACATTTGATTTGACGCTTGATGTTATGAATGATTTGACGCTTGATGTGACTTACGTGCCGTACTCGAATTCGAAATACGAATGCGCTCGCAATCACTCTCGGGCTCGGGTTCGCTAATTCCTAATTAGCGAATTTTCCGTTGCGTCGTAATTAAATGATTACACCTAGCGAATTCACTATTCACGTCGCTAACGAATTAATTCTAAATTAATTCGTTCGCCCGAATTAAAATCCAATTTCAATTTCGCGTCGAAATCCAATTACGATTGATATATCAAATATATCAATTTACCCGATTAATTCTAAATCAATCGTTTTCTCTCTTTAGACGATATTTTATCCCAGATAAAATATCTCTGTAATTAATCCCAGATTAATTTTCTCTCATCAAATCAATCCCAGATTAATTATAGTGTGGTGCGAGTCATACGTCATCGATGTATCATTGGGAAGCGACCCATGAGATCCCCCGGATATTTGGCAGTAAATACGGTCGTCGGACCATCCGAACACGTAAGTACCAAGTACTACGTTTTTACCGATTCACAAGACAAGGTTGGCTTCCTAGCAAAACGCCATGCCTACCCAATTCTCCGGAAATATTCTTACAGGAATATATAGATCTGTATCAGGCGTAGTATACAGTAGTATTGTTCATCTCGGCCCAGTATCGGATAGTCACGTGCTAGGCCTGGGGCTGGATAAGTGTTCTGCCCCGTACGAAGCACATGTCGGATGTCTGGTAACTAGTCTCTATAATCGGATATACATGACCTTGTCATAATATCCCGATGGCTGCAGCACCTCAGAGTACTAATACTGTATCCTACGTGACATCATCCCACTATGACTGGAGTGATATACTGTTACTTCCGTCTTGACATCACACCCAATACTCTACGATTCTCAATATACTCAGTATCGGCATACACAACCTGTTACAGCCCTGGACGACCTCAACAAAAAGTATATTGATTGTCGCAAGCATTAGCGGTGCAAGTCTCAGGTTAAGACCAAATTACACTACCCTGATATCGGACTCCCATAGACACAGTCATACTACCAATGGGATTCCGAGGGGGTCTATCCAGAGCGAAGCTGTTTCCGTACCACCTCGGTGAAACACAACCTCCTACCGCACTTGCATGAGTATCCAATACCCAAATATATGAGAACTATGTTGTTGTGCCCTCACAACGCGCACATGTGCAATAATTGCCTATTCCGCATTATCGATGTCCAGTCTCGATAATACTACGACTAGGGATATTAATGATTAATCCTTCGTGGACTGATACTGTCTCATATCATCTCAATCCAGGAACTAATCATATGGACCTCTCTTCATTTATATATGCTAAGGTGATCTAATCACAAATGATGAGAGTGCAATTTCCTTGTCACATAGTTAATTTGTACAACATCACACTATGATCTGTACAAATAGTGACGCTATGGGTCATATTTCCAACAATCTCCCACTTCACATAGCCAGTCACTCAAGTGTCCTACACCCGAACTATGTACGGTTCGCTCAAATTGCTGAGAAAGGTTTTCGTCAGCGGATTTCCATGATTATCGTCTGACGCGATTTATACGATCATCACACACATCGCCACGATGTATGATCCGAACGAATCAGATGAATATAGAAGTATATATCTGGATCGTCGATGAGACCTTTAATTCCTTAGCCTTGTGCTGACGCCTAGCTCAGCTGCTAACAGAACTATATCTAATCTAATTAGATTTATTATCGACCCAAATGGCTTCTATTGCTGCCCCAGCCGCAGCAATAATCCGCATTTGTTGTTTATTATTCGGCAACAGTATCTTGCTCGGAAGATTTCCAGCTCACTGTCCCGTTTTTCAAACTTTATAGTACCGTAGTATTAAACTGTTTGGAAACTTGCAACAGTGATCCCAGTCACTTCAAGTTCTCCTTCTCCATAGTTTTAGACAACATCTTTAGTTCTCTAAGATACTAATAGATGTCCTTAACTTCAATCCAGTGACTATCACTTGGATTGTCCTGATTGTGACTCCATATGCTCAAAGCGTATGAGACACCATATCAAGTACATTTTAAATGTACAATTTCCCAGAGAGTGTTAACAACTCCAAATCTATCCCAGTAGATCTTTATTCCTTGAATAAAGGTTGTTACTCCCAGAATTCTACGGAGAATATCTATGAAAGCCAAGCTTTCACCAATTGCTTTATGGGAATTTCACTGTCAGTGCGCTCCCACTAACCTCCTTATATACACAAGCATTATTTCGTTTTGAGTCAAATCATAAACCATTATGATTATTTCAAAACGTCAGTTCCAAGAACTTTATGCTTGCTTCAATCCAAACATGGATTGAATAACCCGCAAACCTCGTTTGTCGGTTATACAAAATCGTCAGGATGTTGTAAGCATCCTCCAAAAGGTTTCTTTTTTAGGAAGGCGATTTTGATCTTTAACTCACACATTTCATAAATTAAATATGCAGTATCAATAAGCATCATCAAAATGGATTTACTATGGCAACAGGTAAAAGGTTGAACCGTTATTAACATAACGTTGATAACGATACCTTTCCGTCACAAGCCTAGCTTTGTACGTTGGTATGTTGCCATCCATGTATGTCTTCCTTGAAGACGTTTACAGTACCAATAGGCACAATGCCTTGCGGTACAACAACTAGTATCCAAACATAGTTGTTATACATGGAATCCATTTCGGACTCATGGCACTTTGCCATAAAAGGGAGTTGATACCTTGTATCACTTCCTCGTACGTAGTCGGTTGGTATACCTAATAAGATTTCCATCTTTAATGGGTTACTTCAGAAACCCATACCCCAGGTTGTTTTCTGATTCTCTCCGATCTACGCGGTTCTTGTGTATTTGAAGATTAATGGTTTAGTTTCATCCTTGATGAACTATTTGTGTTCCATTATGGACTTCGTGCTTTGAATAGTATTACTCCGATTTTCATCGAGTATCACTATCCTCCCACTGACCACTGCATATCGGTATTCCTCTTTGGAAAACCGCATGGTGAGCAACAATCATATTGTTCTCATGCGAGATTTATAAGTACTATACTTATGGTTTCCCTTAGGATAACCTATATTTGGCACTTATCCAATTTGGGTCCTTAGTTTGGTATCATCCAAACATTATGCCCGGCATACCCAAATTATTAGGAATGTGAAACCATGTTTCTTTCATGTTCATATCCAATATGATATATGTCAAACAGATTTATATGGAACCTTATTCTAGATAAGTTTTGCACTGTTAATACATATCCTGTTGAAGGAAATGATAGCTCAGAGCGACTCGTGATAAACCTTATCATGTCAAACAAAATTCGGTTTTCGTTCGGACACACCGTCTAACTGACGTGTCTCGGGAGGAGTCCTCATCTGAAAGAATACTATACTCTTTCATGTATGTTTGAAACTTACTGCTTAAGTATTTTCATTACGGTCTTACCGTGATGGCATAATACTATAGTCGATCTGTTTATCTACTTCGTGTCGAAACTCTAAAAGTTTCCGATCTGTGTTCTTCAAAAGAAACACATAACCATAACGTGATGCCACATCCGTTAAGGTCACGAAACATCCATGTTCACATCTAGCCTAGCTAGATATGGGCCCACTAACTTCACCATGAATAGGGCTAACAGATCGGTGGCACTTACACTATTACAAAGTAAACAGTGTTTTAGGTACTTTACCTAACAAACTAGATTCGTAGACTTTATTTGATTAGTCAAATCAGTTCTAGTACCCACTCTTCAAAAGTGCGGATATACGAGTCTTGTTTAATTGTGTCCCAGACAACAATGCCACAAATAAGTCTCTATTGATCAAATCAATTTGAGCTATTTATTTGTCATTTTATATGTTTGAGATTTTAATTATATTCAAAATATAAATTCTGTTATTCACATCTAATGTGTTTATCTCAGTATCATCTTTATATAATGAAACACTTAGTGTTCTAGAATATAAAGGTTTATCCATAATGGATTAAACACTGATATAGAGATAATGTCTCTAGTCAAACTAGTTACATTATAACAGTTCCTAATTTAAGTACACACCGTAAGGGTAGTTCCTAAACTTAGGTATCTACGGTCGAAACAGCGACTTTCGTCCCGTTTCCGATTCGCAGAGCAATCTCAGCTTGAAGTCAGTATCCTGCTCAAAGCAGATTCTGAACATCAATACATATATTTTATGTACCACACTAAGTATTTAAAATCTAATTTCAATATTAGTAATGAACATAACTTTGACAATCATTTTTAAAGTAAGAGCCTTGCCCTTTCTTTAATTCCTTCGTGTCTGCCATATCCAAATGGTAGTCACTTTGGGATATGTCAATTATCCTTTTCAATATTTCAGGAACCTTAGGCTAAGCCTTGGGTTTATAGAATATCGAAACAATGTGCACCTCGTGCTACATGCCCAATTGCAAATTTTGACTTTATCTCCTCTAGAATAGTCAATTAATTCTCCAAGAATTATAAATTGCAATTTTAATACTTCTTAAATCTAAAATTAGATTTATGACAAGTATATTAAATTAAGCACTACATAAATCTTCCAAAGATTTTATGCTCTACTTATATTGCTTAATTTTGGGCTTAGGCATAATAAGTTATTTTATCAAAAAAGTAACTTAGTATTTACAGGACTATCCTAAAATAATTCCCAATTTGAAAATTAAACATTTAAATATTTTAATCCAAGATTATATTTAAATGTCCAATCTTTCAATGTTTCTTGATTTTAATAGTCCAACTATTTAATCAGTTGATATTAGGTACTATTAATTATAATGATTACAATAATCCAATTATTTAATCAACTATAATTTTAATATGATTATATTAATCCAATTATATAAAAATCAACTATCATTTTAATTCAATTATATTGATTACTATAATACAATTATAAAATCAACTATATATTGAATAAGTTTGTGTATAGTCCACCAACTATATTTTAAAACAACATTAAATATTAGTCCAACTAATATTTAATTTATATGACGAGTGATATTTGTTTGAGCGCGTATGGCGAGTATTCGAACGAATGTTGCAAATTCAATACTTGCCTCCCACTATTTTTCGTCGAGCCTCTAACCCTCTGTCGAGTACTCGGGAAACCGTGTTTCCTAGTGGGCTAGGATCCCGTTAAAGTATCACACAATCTTGACTTTGGCCAACAAATTGTATGATAATCAACTAGGTAGATCTCGAAGATCAATTGGATCTCATCCAACTCCTAGATCCAGTAGGTGGACATCCAAGTCCGAAACATATATCTTATATATGCCTATATATCGAATATATACCCTAACCTTTTTCCTCTGAATCAACTAGGCCTTGGCTTTGGCACAACAAACCTAGTGATCCCAGTCAAGCGTGGACCCATTGACCATGGAAGCTTCGTAATCAATGTCGATGGACAAGAAGTGGTCTTGACTTTGGCCAACAAACCACAACTTGGACAAGACACCAATATGGAACAAAGCCTCGTGATTCAAACACATCTTCGACGGACAAGGGCTTGACTTTGGCCAACAACCCATGCCAATCAATGGAAGGAAAGGACGCATGATATTTGACGAGGGCTTTTCGCGTGTAAATTGGCTACCAATTTAATTATCTTTGTTAAGGTCTCATCATTATACACCCTTAAACATGCATTCTAAATACATAATAAAGCGAGTATGAAATAAAATAATAATGATATGCGGATGGATAGTTAACACATTGATCCTAGATCAAATCTCTCCCTTTGTCACTCAAGCTAGCACTTGTATTACTTCTACCCCTTACACTACACTTCTAAAGATACCTCATTTACATTGAGGGGAATAGGTGAGAAGAGAATACAAAGAGAATAAAGGTGATAAGGCTGGACACGCAGGTCCAATTTAATAAATCGAATTTATTACAACAATTTCCAAAATGCCCCACCCGACTAATATCCATCCGATATACATTATTCATTCATCACAACCACGTATTCACACATAAGCATGCTATCAATCAATCTAATCAAATTAATTAATCTGATAATTATGTGATCATCCAATGTTCAAACAACTATTTGATTTTGGTCGAGTCAAACTCGTTTTGGGAATAAGTACTCAAAGTACGAATTCTTGAATTAAATTAAACTACATCATTAAATCCAATTTAACATGTATTTAATACTAATTCACTATTCAATTCCAAATTAAATATTACACTTTATTTAATAAACCTTTAACGACTTAAATTCCAAATTTAATCGTGTCGGGTCTCAAAGCCCGATTAACGTCCAACGTCAATTCAATTCAAGTCTAATGGGCTTTAATTAATTTCTTTAAGGCGTGGGCTTCGGCAACCAAAGCCCAATCAAGGAGTAACCCCATAAGCTCAGAAATCAATTTAGGCCCAATTAAACTTTAAAGGTTTATAAGTTGTATTTGGGCTTAACGGAAGTGGCTTTGGGCCCAATTGGATCCAATCCAATTTGTCCAAATCCAACTTTGTACAACAAAGCCCAATAAGCCCATTTACAACATAATAAGCCCAAATCCAATTTAAGGCCTAAATAACTAAATTACATGAATCCAATTCCGCACTTTAATTACCTAAAGTGCATTACATGATTAATCACCCAAATAAATATTTCCAAAACATTAAATTAGCTTAATTAATCATTTTCATTATCATCATCACATGTCCAACACATAAATGAAAAATCAAACCCATTTTACATGCTTCTAAGTCTCAGCCAAGATAGGGGATTTGTGTCCGATTCGAATTCAATCCAATTAATTCTACAATCGACATTAAATCAATATCCCGAATGATTTCTAACACATCCAATGTCCAAAAAATCAAAATCCAAGACTAAATAGGGCATATTGTATTCGGCCAACATAAAGAATTTGGGGAAATTTGTTCCAAACATAATTTCATCAAATTGATCCAATCAATCTTAAATTAAAACACATTTAAGCATACTAGTTCATCCATTTCACAAAATCATGCTCAAATTTATTTTACCCAAATTACATGCTATATTACATACTTGGCAATTTGGGGATTTTACGTCCGATTCGAATTCAATCCAATTGATTCCGCAATCGACATCAAATCATCATCCCAAATGATTTCCAACTCATCCAATGTTCAAAAATCAAAAAATCCCAAGACATTATATACATGTTGTATTCGGCCAAGCTCATAAAATTGGGGAAATTTGTTCCAAACACAATTTCAACAAATTGATCCAATCAATCCTCAACACAAACATATTTAAGCATACTAATTCATCCAATTTAATTAAACATGCTCAAAATCAAGTTTGCCCAATTTTAACCCTAACCAATTTCATGCTTTAACCTTTAGCTCTTGATGCCATTGTTGGCAAAATTCTAGGTCCCAAGATCATCCAACAAGCATGATAAAGTGTGAAATACATATCAAAGGAGTTGCGGAATACTCACATCGATCGGTTGAGACGATTTGGTGAAGAAAAAATTGATTTTGCTCCTTCAAAAACGCAACTGCAGTGACCAGTCCACTGCCTCACGTTTTTCAGTTTTGGTTCACTTTTTGAGATTCGAATCTTCGTCGAATGATTCCCGGCTCGTGGGTGAGTTTCCCTAACACTTTCGTATGTCTCCTAGGAGTGTGCTAGTACTTGGATTTTGCCACAAAATCCTCAAAATTGGCTCACCATTTTCGCCCAAGCAGTGGCAGTTCACTGCCTTGTGCGTGAGCTTTTGGGAGAGAAAAAGAGATGAAGATTATGTGTTAGTTGGATTAGAAAAGTGTAAATGTTTGGTTTATATATTTTCCAAAATATATTAATGATTTACCAATTAATTTCCAAAAGTCAAATGGTGTAAATCATTTAATTGATTTCTAAAATCAATTCATTTACCAAACATCCAATCACTCCACTAACTCACATCAAGTCACATCTTTCATTCAATCAAGTGACAAGTTGTTACATCACTCAAAGTGACATTTGATTTGACGCTTGATGTGATGAATGATTTGACGCTTGATGTGACTTGCGTGCCGCACTCGAATTGGAAATACGAATGCGCTCGCAATCACTCTCGGGCTCGGGTTCGCTAATTCCTAATTAGCGAATTTTCCGTTGCGTCGTAATTAAATGATTACACCTAGCGAATTCATTATTCACGTCGCTAACGAATTAATTCTAAATTAATTTGTTCGCCTGAATTAAAATCCAATTTCAATTTCGCGTCGAAATCCAATTACGATTGATATATCAAATATATCAATTTACCCGATTAATTCTAAATCAATCGTTTTCTCTCTTTAGACGATATTTTATCCCAGATAAAATATCTCTGTAATTAATCCCAGATTAATTTTATCTCTCATCAAATCAATCCCAGATTAATTATGAGTGCGAGTCATACGTCATCGGTGTATCATTGGGAAGCGACCCATGAGATCCCCGGATATGTTGGCAGTAAATACGGTCGTCGGACTATCCGAACACGTAAGTACCAAGTACTACGTTTTACCGATTCACAAGACAAGGTTGGCTTCTAGCAAAACGCCATGCCTACCCAATTCTCCGGAAATATTCTTACAGGAATATATAGATCTGTATCAGGCGTAGTATACAGTAGTATTGTGCATCTCGGCCCAGTATCGGATAGTCACGTGCTAGGCCTGGGGCTGGATAGGTGTCTGCCCCGTACGAAGCACATGTCGGATGTCTGGTAACTAGTCTCTATAATCGGATATACATGATCTTGTCATAATATCCCGATGGCTGCAGCACCTCAGAGTACTAATACCGTATCCTACGTGACATCATCTCCACTATGACTGGAGTGATACTTCCGTCTTGACATCACACCCAATACTCTACGATTCTCAATATACTCAGTATCGGCATACACAGAACCTGTTACAGCCCTGGACGACCTCAACAAAAGTATATTGATTGTCGCAAGCATTAGCGGTGCAAGTCTCAGGTTAAGACCAAATTACACCTACCCTGATATCGGACTCCCATAGACACACAGTCATACTACCAATGGGATTCCGATGGGGTCTATCCAGAGCGAAGCTGTTTCCCGTACCATCGGTGAAACCAACCTCCTACCGCACTTGCATGAGTATCCAATACCCAAATATATGAGAACTATGTTTTTGTGCCCTCACAACGCGCACAAGTGCAATACTAGCCTATTTCGCATTATCGATGTCCATTCTCGATAATACTACGACTAGGGATATTTTAATGATTAATCCTTCGTGGACTGATACTGTCTCATATCATCTCAATCCAGGAACTAATCATATGGACCTCTCTTCATTTATATAGCTAAGGTGATCTAATCACAAATGATGAGAGTGCAATTTCCTTGTCACATAGTTAATTTGTACAACATCACTATGATCTGTACAATAGTGATGCTATGGGTCATATTATCCAACACACATATGATATCTACAGTAAACAAAATTTTCAGATGCGAGCTTCATTGTTGTGGACCATCAGTGATTTTCCAGCATATTCTATGTTGCCAGGGTGAAGTACTGCATGGAAGTTATCTTGTCCCTATTGCATGGATGATTAAGACGCATTTACTTTGACAAAAGGTGGAAAGACTTCATGGTTTGACAACCATCGCAAGTTCTTACCGTCAGAGCATCCATTTCGAAGAAACAAGAGGTGGTTCATGAAAGGGCGTGCAGTACATAAAGTGGCACAACCTGTGAAGTCGGGTTTTGAGATCTTAGAGCAGATTGAAGGATATGGATTGAAAAAGGTTACAGAACTTGATGCTGATCATAATAATGCTCGAATAGTTAGGAACTGCAGGTGTAGTTGGAAGAAACGAAGCATATTTTGGGATTTGCCTTATTGGAAAACATTACTAATTCGACATAATTTAGATGTCATGCACATTGAGAAGAATTTCTTTGATAATATTTTCAACACTGTCATGAATGTGGAAGGGAAAACAAAAGATAATGCCAAGTCTAGAGAAGACTTGAAGGAGTTCTGTTCACGTCCGGAGTTGCATCGGATTGAAAAAAATGGCAAATTTGTGTATCCTGAAGCTTGTTACATGTTGAATAAGGCTGCAAAAGAAGCATTATGTAAATGGTTGAAAGAACTCCGATTTCCTGACAGATATGCATCTAATATGGGAAAATGTGTTGACATGAAAAAACTCAAGCTATATGGAATGAAAAGCCATGATTGTCATGTGTTTATGCAAAGGTTAATACCCATAGCGTTCCGTGAATTACTTCCAGCAAATGTGTGGCAATCTTTGACAGAATTGAGTATTTTTTTCAAGGATCTTACTTGTACTGTCATTACTGAAAATGAAATGGAGCGGCTAGAGAAAGATATTCCTGTCATTATATGTAAGCTTGAGCGTATATTCCCTCCAAGTTTCTTCGACTCAATGGAACATCTTCCGATCCACTTGGCTTATGAAGCAAGGATAACGAGTCCTGTACAATATAGATGGATGTATCCATTTGAGCGGTATCTTCGTCGACTGAAAAATAATGTCACCAATAAAGCTAAAGTCGAAGGTTCAATATGTAATGCATATTTGGTTGAAGAGGCTTCATCATTTTGTGCGCATTACTTTCAGCCACATGTTTACACTAGACATAGGAAAGTTCCATGGAACGATGATACTTGTGGGGGTGAAGGGGAAGAACATGAAGGGATGATCTCAATTTTCAGAAATTCGGGAAGATCATATGGCAGAGAGAGCTAGATTCTTTATAGATGATAAAGAATATCATGCAGCTCGTACATATATTTTGCTGAATTGCGAGGAAATTAAACCTTATATTGAGTAAGATTGGTTAATTTAATGAATTTTTATAAATTTATAGCGCATTAATTTCATAATAAGTATCTTATTAAAGATAACATATTTTGGTTGTTAGTATGTACATTGCGAAGTTGAGGCAAATTGATGTAGATATGTTTGAAGCAGTGGTTGATTCCAAACTTGACAAAGAATTCGCATTGTGGTTCGAAACATATGTAAGTAAAAAACTGCAAATTGGTGTATTTTAAGTACCTTTTAAACAAAAATTTATGGAAACATGTTACTATAACTTCTGACTTGTGTAGGCACATAATCCATCCTCCAACATCTCTAACAAATTCAGAAAGGACTTAGCAAAAGGACCGTTGCGAAAAGTGAAAACATTCCCTGTATATTACGTGAATGGGTACAAGTTTCACACGGAACAACACGGTTCAGATAGAGCAACAATGAATAGCGGTGTCTGCATTAAGGGATCTAACAACAGTGCAACTGAGACATATTATTACGACATTTTAATGGAAGTTGTTCAGTTAGAGTTTCCTGTATTACCGATTAAAAGAACGGTATTATTCAAGTGCAAATGGTTTGATCTGACTGAGAGTGTTGGTACACGAATTCACGAGGAATACAAGCTTGTAGATGTGCATCATAAAATGAGTTATCGAAAATATGAGCCGTTTAAATTAAAAGCTCGTGCTGTTGTTGAAGTTTCATAACAATCTTTCACAAGCTTGTATTACACCACTTATCCAACCGTACGGAAAAATCCAAGCGATTGGTGGTCTGTGTCTAAATTAAAAGCTCGTGCTGTTGTTGAAGTTTCATAACAATCTTTCACAACCTCGATGTCATGTGGAGTTGCGTTTCAAGAGGATGTTGTAGAAATGCATGCAATAGAAATTGTGGCAGAGGCTGAACCTCAAAGGTTAATTGGTGAAGACGACAACTATATCGATATTGAGGACATGGATATTGAGGAAGACGATGAGCCAGAAATAGAAATAGAATCAGATGAAGAATTGGAGGAAAACGACGAAGATGAACAATTTGATGATTCTGACAACAAGTAGTTTATTAAATTAATAATAAGCAAAAATATGTTTTTTTGGATTCCTCCTAATATATTTTATTAGCATTTTTTTCGTTGGTATTGGCTGGTATAAAATATAACCTCTCTAAGCGACAATTTGATGATTTTGCAATATGCAGCAGCCTGCTGCATATGCATCAGCATCAGACCTTGGAAAAAAAAATTAAAATTAAAATAAAAAAGGAGAAGAATTCTTGGAAATCACCCAAATTAAAGTTGAAAAATAATAATAAAAAAGGAGAAATACTTTAAAATTCATTTTAAGAAAAATCACGGAAGTTGGTTCGGAAACCCGATTATTAAAAACATATATATGAAAAGAGAGGGCATTGACGAAGACTCAAATGTAAAAGTGAAAGTATTAATAGAGAGTGAGTGATAAGTGGTGGAATAAGAGCATAAAGGGAATCAGCACGTTTAAGTTTCATATTTCTCGTACTTTCAATGACTTTAAGGATACAAAGTAGAGAGAGAGATTGTTTTCTCCTTCTCCAACAAGTTTAAGTTTCTTCTTTAAATAACCAGTCTCAGTCTCCCACTTCGCACTGGCACTCATTTAACTTGTTCACTCATTTTGATTAATTAATTAATTAATTACCACCTTACTTCTTGTGTTGTGTCGTATCATGTCGAGTCGTGTCTTTAGAATTTCAGAAAAAAAAAAAAAAAAAAAAAAAGAAGAATGCTTGTAAAATGTGAGGAATACTGTGAAGATTATGACAATGGTATTTATTCTCTTTTTAGTTGGAAAATGGACTTTTGGTACATGATTAAATATGTATATTGATTATAGATATGGTACGGGGAGGACAGCCAGCTGGCCGAGGACGAGGATTTGAGCGGTCAGGCTCCACACCAGAGGACGATAGACCATCTGCAGTCCCAACTACCCCTATTTCTACTACTCAGACATCAGCAGGATCGACTTCAGCTGGATCATCTCAAGCAGCACAAAGTTTACTGAGTTGTACCAAACATATGATTACACCTACTACTCATGATCAGTATGATTTAATAAAGTTTATATTATTATTATTATTGTAATTGTTGTTGTCGTTGTTTGTATTATTATTATTATTAAAAGATCTAAATATTTATTTACTATTTTATACACAGGTTCATACCTTCGGCCTCTCGCAGGATAGGAGAAATATTTAAGGAGAAATTTGCAGAGGAGGCATGCAGTGGACTAAAGTGCCTAAAGAAATAAAAGAGTACTATTGGGATGAATTTCAGGTATATTATTATTATATGTAATGTATTATTTATCATTGTTGATTATTACAATTATTTAATCAAATTCTTTTATTTTTTTACAGAAATATTATCAGTGGGATTCTGCACATGCAGTCGCTGTTAGGACTACATGGAATAATGTGTGTCAGAGTCGGTATAACGATAAACTCTGTAAATGGCGCTATAAATATAAAGAAGGAGGGAAGCCACTCTGCGTTCCAGATAATGTTTGGAACAAATGGCAGGAGTATTGGAGTAGCACAATGTTTAAATTAAAATCTCAGCAAGCATCAAAAAATAGAAACACTGAGAAGGGTGGAGAAGGATCGGGTGTTTCTAAACACACCGGTGGCTCGAGGTCTACCATTCAATATTCTATTGATATGGTTAGATTTTTTATACATGCAAACATTTTTTATTACTTTTATTATAAAAATTTAAAATTTTTTATTTTTTAAATAGGAATCTCAGTTAGGACGTGCACCCACAGGCTATGAGGTCTTTAAGCATATGCACACAAAGAAGGATGGTACTTTTATTGACAAGAGATCAAGCGACATTAATGTAAATTTTTGTTTATAAATTATATATTTTTAATTTGTTCTTTTCAAAATCATTTTTGCTTTCTTATATATATTTATTATTAATGGTAGGCTGCTGTGGAGCAAATGGCAGCGACTGCATCTCAGTTATCAGATGAGTCTGGTGAGCCAGCTGAGACTCAGCTTGACACCAATCACCTATACTTAGATGTGGTTGGAGTGGATACTAAGAAGCGGCGAGTGTACGGTATCAGCTCTCTTGCATCGGTTTCATATCCGGATTCATTACGCAACTCAGGTAGATCACACTTCGGAACGACTTTTGATGATACATTTGAGCAGCGGGTACAAGAGTGAGTTAGGATTGAAATACAGACTATACAACAACGACTGGATGAAGAGATACAACGCCGAGAGGAAGAGCAGCAAAAGAGAAATGAAGAAGTGCTTGATCTCAAACAGAAGATGGCAGAAATGGAGCGGTATTTTCAAATGATGAGAAACTTGAGTTCACAGCCTTCCTCTTCAGGTCCACCTGATCCTCTGACTGATTGTATGTAATAAAAGAGATAAGGCATTAAGTTATATGTATTTATTTTGTGTTTGTACTTGTTGGATAATATGACCTATGCGTCACTATTTGCACAGAACATTGTGTTGCTGTGGCAAATTAACTATGTAACAAGGAAATTGCACTCTCGTCATTTGTGATTAGATCATCATAGATATATAAATGAAGAGAGGTCCCTATGATTAGTTCCTGGATTGAGATGATATGAGACAGTATCAGTCCACGAAGGATTAATCATTAAATATCCATAGCCGTAGTATTATCGAGACTGGACATCGATAATGCGGAATAGGCTAGTATTGCACTTGTGCGCGTTGTGAGGGCACAACGGCATAGTTCTCATATATATAAGTATTGGATACTTGTGCAAGTGCGATAGGAGGTCGTGTTTCATCACCGATGGTACGGGAAACAGCTTCGCTCTGGATAGACCCTTCGGAATCCCATTGGTATTATGACTAGGTGTCTATGGGAGGCCGAAATCAAGGTAGGTGTGTATAGTCTTAACCCGAGACTTACATCGCTAATACTTACGACAATCGGTAAACTTTGGTTTTGGTGGTGGGGGATCTTAACTGGTTCTGTGTTCACCTCTTCTGGGTTTATCAGGAATCGTAGTGTATTGGATGTGATGTCGAGACGGAAGTATCACTCCAGTCATAGTGGAGATGATGTCACGCAGGATACGGTATTAGTGCTCTTAAGTGATGCGCATCCAATCGTGATATTATGACCAGGTCATGAATATCCGATTATAGAGACTAGTTACCAGACATCCGATATGTGTTTCGGACGGGGCAGACACTTATCCAGCCCCAGCCCTATCACGTGACTATCCGATACTGGGCCGATATGCACAATACAATTGTATACTACGCTTGATACAGATCTAGATATTCTTTGATGAATATGTCCGGAGAACTTGGGAAGACTTGGTGTTTTGCTAGGAGTCGACCTTGTCTCGTAAATCGGTAGAACGTAGTACTTGGTACGTACGTGATTCGGATACTCCGACGACCGTATTTACTGCCAGATTATCCGGGGATCTCATGGGTCGCTTCCCGATAATCCACCGATGACGCATAACTCGCACTCTTAAATAATCTGGGATTATATAGAAGAGAGAGAGAAAATTAATCTAGGATTAATAACGGAGATATTTTATCCGGGATAAAATGTCGTCTAAAGAGAGAGAACGATTAATTTGGAATTAATCGATGAATTAATATATTCGATATATTAAATGAAATTAGATTTCGACGTGGAATTAAAATTGGATTTTAATTCGGGCAAACGAGTTAATTCGGAATTAATTCGTTAGCGACGTGAATAGTGATTTCGCTAGGCATAATCGTTTATTTACGGAGCGACGGAAATTCGTTAATTCGGAATTAGCGAAACCGAGACCGAGATTGATTTGCGGGGCCCGCTCGCATTTAATATCGTGCTTGCTGTAATGACCCCTCAATTTCGTCATCAGAACAAAAGATTGGATCCTTAAAATATGATGTTGAAATTGAAGGACCTTTACAGATCTAACCTTAGATCTCAGAAGTATGAATTGTAAAAGAAGCTCTTTCGCTCACGTATGTCAGAGGGTACATCTGTCGAGCACTATGTGTCGCAGATGATTGCTGACATCGAATAGCTAGGTTAGCTAGGCATAACCTTCGAGGCCGATACTTCTATAGATTTGATCTTACAGTCTCTGCCCGACTGCTGGGGCGGGTTCATCATGAACTACAACATGATGAACCTAGAGAAGACTCTTGGAGAGTTGATGGTGATGCTGAAAGAAGCAGAGCCAGAGCTTCTAAATGGTAAGAAGCGCGAGGCGCATCTTACTTCGACATCTCAGAAAGCCAAGGCTTAGCCGAAGGCTTCTAGAGGTGTTAAGAAGAAGAAGAAGGGCAAGGCAAGATCATCAAAGTCTTCTGGGAAGACTAAGGACATATCACATGACGTCTGCCTACACTGTGGCAAATGGGGTTACTGGAAGCATGACTGCCGTAAGTACCAGGCGAACATGAAGGAAGTGAGGGCGGGCAAGGCTCCAGCCTCATGTATGTTTGTTATTGAAATAAACATGTCCACTACTGGTTTTAAAAATTGGATTTTTTTATTCTGGATGTGGTACTCATATATGTACTGATGTGCATGATTTGTAGATTAGCAGGAGACTGGCTTCAGGAGAGATCGACCTCTGAGTCAAAAATGGGACTAGAGTCACCGTTTTGGCCGTTGGCACCTACATTTTGAATCTGCCCTCGGGGTATTTACTTAATTTAGGAGACATTTATTATGTACCTAGTTTGACTATAAACATTATCTCTGTATCTTGTTTGACCCGATGCGGGTATACCTTTGTATTCCAGAACACTGGGTGTTTTGTTTATAAATATGATATTTTGATATGTACAGCAGATGTTAATAATGGTTTTTATATTTTGAATATAAATGAATCTCAAACATATAATATGACAAACAAAAGGCTCAAATTGAGTAAAACAGATGAAACTTATATGTGGCATTGTCTTCTGGGACACATTAACAAGACTCGTATATCCACTCTTTCGAAGAATGGATACTTGGACGGATTTGATCCTAATTCATATATGTCTGCGAATCCTGTTTATTAGGCAAAATGACTAAAACTCCTTTTAGCGGTAAAGGTGTACGTGCCACCGAACTGTTAGCCCTCATTCATAGTGACGTATGTGGGCCAATGTCTAGCCATGCTAGAGGTGGATATGCATACTTCGTAACCTTTATGGATGATGCATCGCGTTACGGTTATGTGTATCTTATGATACACAAGTCGGAAACTTTTGAGAAATTCAAAGAGTTTCTACACGAAGTAGAAAAATAGACCGGCAAAAGTATTAAAACACTACGGTCAAACCGTGGTGGAGAACACTTAAGCAATGATTTTCTCGATTACCTGAAAGAATATGGTATTCTTTCACAGTTGACTCCTCCCGAAACACCTTAATTGAACGGTGTGTTCGAACGGAGAAACCGAACTTTGTTGGACATGGTAAGGTCAATGATGAGTCGCACTGAGCTACCAATTTCCTTATGGGGATATTCATTGAACAGTGCAATACTTATTTTGAATAAGGTTCCGTCAAAGTCTGTTGGATAGACTTCATATGAAATATGGACAAGAAAGAAACCGGGTTTCTCATTCCTGAAGATTTGGGGATTCTGGGCATATGTTAAACGTTTGGATGGTACCAAACTAGAACCCAAATCAGATAAGTGCCTATTTGTAGGTTATCCAAAGGAAACCAAAGGATATTACTTCTATAATCCACAAGAGAACAAAACTTTTGTTGCTCTCCATGCGGTTTTCCTCGAAAGGAATTCCTAAATGCAGTGGTAAGTGGGAGGAAAGTACAACTCGATGAAAATAAGAGTGATACTGTTCCTGGCGCCGACTCCCTCGTGGAACACGAACAGTTTATAAGGGATGAGACTGTTCCACAATCTTCTAATACACAAGAACCATGTAGATCATAAAGAGTCAGAAAACAACCTGAGAGGTATGGGTTTCTGATCTCACCTCATGTAGATATCAATCTCATTGAGGAAGACGAACCAGATACGTATGAGGAAGCGATACAAGGTATCGACTCCACTTTATGGCAAGAGGCCATGAAGTCCGAAATTGATTCCATGTATACCAACCAAATTAGGACACTGGTTGATGCACCAGAAGGCGTTAAGCCGATTGGTTGTAAATGGGTCTTCAAGAAGAAGACCGACATGGATGGCAACATAGAAACGTACAAAGCTAGGCTTGTAGCGAAAGGTTATCGTCAACGACATAGTGTCGATTACGACGAAACTTTTTAACATGTTACCATGATTAAATCCATTCGAATAATACTTGCTATTGCTGCATATTTCGATTATGAAATATACATATGGACATCAAAACCACTTTCCTTAATGGAAACCTTTTGGAGGATGTTTATATGCAACATCCTGACAATTTTGTCGTGACAAAACATGCAAACAAGGTTTGCAAGTTAAATCGATCCATTTATGGATTGAAGCAAGCATCGCGTTCTTGGAACCAACATTTTGATGAGATCATAAAAGAATATGGTTTCATTCAAAACGAAGATGATCCTTGTGTGTATAAGAAGGTTAGTGGGAGCGCACTGACATTCATTGTCCTTTACGTTGATGATGTATTGCTTCTTGGCAATGACATTCCCATGCTACAATCTGTGAAAGCTTGGCTTTCATTAAAATTCTCCATGAAAGATCTGGGAGAAGCAGCCTTTATTCTAGGAATAAGGATCTACCGAGATAGATCTAGAAAGCTGCTTGGACTCTCTCAGAGCTCGTACATTGAAAAAGTGTTGAATAGATTCAACATGGATCAGTCTAAGAGGGGGCTGCTTCCAGTGTCACATGGTGTCTCTCTATCTAAGGACATGTGGCCTAAAACAGAAGATGAGAGAGATACAATGAGTCAGATCTCGTTCGCTTCTGCAGTCGGATCGATCATGTATGCCATGATATGTATGTGACCTGATGTCTCATATGCTTTGAGCAAGTGTTGTCGCTATCATGCCGATCCAGGTGATGGTCACTGGATTGCTGTTAAGAACATCCTTAAGTATCTTAGATGAACTAAAGATGCTTTCTTAGTATATGGGGAAGGAGAACTTGAGGTGACTGGGTTCACCGATGCAAGTTTCGAAACCGATAAAGACGTCTGTAAGTCACAATCGGGGTACATATTTTGTTTGAACAATGAAGCAGTGAGCTGGAAATCTTCCAAACAAGAGACTGTTGCCGATTCGAAAATATAAGTGGAATATATCGCTGCAGCTGAGGCAGCAAAAGAAGCAGTTTGGATCCGTAAATTCCTAATTGGATTAGGAGTAGTTCCATTAGTGGATGAGCCCGTACCTTTGTATTGTGACAATAACAGGGCTATAGCACAGGCTAAGGAACCGCGGTCTCATCAATGATCCAATCATGTATTTCGACGTTTTCATTTTATTCGTGAGATCATACATCGTGGTGATGTGAAGATTGAAAAGATCGCTTCAGATGACAACATTGCATATGCGCTGACGAAAGTTATCTCTCAGCAAAAGTTTGAGTGACATGTACATAGTTCAGGTGTTAGATACTTGAGTGATTGGCTATGTGCCAAGTGGGAGATTGTTTGACAATTATGACCTATAGCATCACTATTTGTAAAAGACATGTGTTTTTTTGTACAAATTAACTATGTGACAAAGGAAATTGTTATTTTATCATTTTGTAATTGGATTACTTGGATATATATAAATGATAAAAGTCCTTATGATAAGTTCTGGATTAATAAGATATGAGACAGTATTAATCCAAGAACGGTTTAATCATTAAATATCCCTAGTCGTAGTATTATCAAGACTGGACATCGATAATGCGGAATAGACTAGTATTACACTTGTGCGAGTTATGGAAGCTTAATGGCATAGTTCTCATATATTTAAGTATTGGATACTTATGCAAGTGTGATATGAGGTTCTGTTAGCCGTTGGACCGGGAACATCTTCGCTCTAGATAGACCCCTCAGAATCCTATTGGTAGTATGACTATGTGTCTATGGGAATCCGAATCAGGGTAGGTGTATGT
>SKCR01030913.1:0-31367 GCA_019454045.1 Zanthoxylum bungeanum
TCGTGAACAATTCTAGTTCACCTAAAGGTAGTCAAGTGATTCTAGAATGGTAGCCATAGCTCTAAGCTTTAATCTAGAGTTGCAAACTCTTATTAATTGTTATATGTCCAACATGAACATCTTTGACCTAATTACAAGCATATTGTGTTTATACTTCTAAATCATCCTAACATAATCTATTAGCGTAATTTCAACTTTAAGCTATGTAATCATGCATCCAATACATAATTTATCACTATATGTTTCACTAATGAAGAACATAGCTTAGGAGAAGATCAAACATTACCTAGTAATCTTGATACAAAGATCCAATCTCTTTCTCATTGTTGAAATTGTTGGATAACTTCAAAGGTTTAGCAAGCTTCATTCTAAGATCCAATCTTGATTCCAATGCAAGAAAGCTTCACTCCAAGATCCAATCTTGATTTCTCCTAGATGAAATGTTGTACAGATCTTCCAAAACATCTATAAAAATTTCTCTAACTTATGTTAATTTCTTCAAGAATTACTTGTATTTAACTTAGCACTCTCAAGCTCATTTTGCTTATGCTTAATTAAAACCTTCCTAAAGCTTGTTATTTATAGCCAAACTTAGGTAATTTTTAATTAATAAAAGTTCTAATCAACTTTTAGGTGGGCTTAAACCAATTTGTCCCAATATGAATCATTAGGTGTGACTAATCACATTTGTCTACCACTTTTATTTAATCCAATTAAATAAAAACAAAGATTAGCAAATGGATTAGTTCAATGTTTGCCACTTTGATTTAATCCATTTAAATCAAGCCAAAACCACTTATAATTACATATTTACAATTACCATAATATCCTCAAATGGTAGAGATAATTATGAATTTATAATTAAGCCCTTGTGTAGTTATTGAATTAATCCAATTAATCTAATTAGGTCAAAGCAAATAATCAATGTTATCCAAAAATACTTGATTATCTTAGTTGATAATTATAATATCGAATATTATCAAAATTAATCGGCTGCCCAAGTGCGCAATTAGTACACTTCATATTGGGACTCTCTAAGTTCAGACAAGTTCATCATATAAGCCTAGCTAATATGTACGCAATTCGGCCACCTTCGAATTCACGAAGAACACGAACGACCTTTCTGAACTATACAAGCCGAGGTCATCACATATGTTTAACAATCCTTTCGACGTAGGCTATCCAAGTTGTGCTTAGGAAACATAGAATATACCGTCAAGTTTCCAAAGACGCACATCTCATGTCGACATGTCCACAATTCTTTACAACTGATGCGATCCACCCTAGGTAATCGGCTTTGGCCAAAGTCTTAAGAATCATGACTTTACTCAAATGGATACCTAAACCTCTTATGGTACATATACGGGCCGACGGATCCTTTCTTGATTCACACTTAATTACTGAATATATCGGTCCACACCCAACGAACATCTGAGGCCAGACAATGAAAGGTTTCTGACATACATGACATCAATGTGTGGAGGATCTCACACAAAATCAATGCAATCCTATAGTCAAAGGATTACATATGCTACTTGACTCAAGGAGATTCTTACTAACGGTGGTGTGTATTTCCAACTATTAGAAATCACCTGTGAATTATTCAGTATTCGGTCCAACCAATACCCACACGTCTATACGAGCTTCTAAAACTCATGGTACATTGGGTTAAACCATTGGAACTTCAATTCCAATATACGACATGTGCTAGTCTTCTAGGTTATAGGAATTCGACCGTATTCCAAACCAACGACTATGAATATATATATATATATATATATACACTTTAAGAATAGTTTATAATAGTAATACCTATCCCAATATCGGACCACCTAGAGCCCAATATTACTACATGATTATTCTAAGGTTGATGTCATTCTTGACATATTTATACATCAATCTAATATGCACAATGATAATACCATTAATAAGGTTTGAAATGAAAATATAGTCATTTTGTTAATAAATAATAAAATATAATATATTATACATTATCCGGATTGGCGCTCCAAGCACCAACTCCAACACTCGCCCTCAATATTCTCTATAAAAGGGTTTCGCCCCATGTCTGAATTTCTGACCCTAGATGCTTCGTGTCTTGGAGGCTTCAATTCTAGACTGAAACATAGTGTTCTGTTCATTTCTTGGAGGCACTCACAGCATACCCCGTTTATCGGGAGTTCTTCTTTTCTGTTTGTCCAATTTCCTAAAAATGAAATGTTATGTGTGTGGATGCATGTAAACATGTGTGCAAATGATCTTTAGTTGCAGCCTCATTCCCTGACTTAAGGGAGTGCATGAATCATGGCGCTTTTTCACAGAGATGTCTTCGAGTTTGTCTCATTTATTTTTTTGTCTGGGCTACCACTCGGGGTTCCCAATTGTTCACTTGCTTTCCAAATTCATTTTTTTATCATGCAATGACTTCTTATATGTTATCAAACAAATTTCTTCTTGAAATCCCATCCCTTTTCAAAGTGTAAGCATTGCCCAAATCCAAAATTTAACTCCAACAAAGGTTTCATCTTTTAAATGCTCCACTATGCGTGTGTATGATTATTCACAAAGAATTGCACGCAATCTGGATTAGTTTATGATAGTGCCAATTGTAGATTAGTGCCAACACTCTTGTTCATTTTAACTTTTACTTGGTCGAGGTAATATAACACTTAGTTAGGGATAAACAAAATTTCTCCAAGTTTATTTCATGTAGGGTTTTTCCTCATCCATGGCTTCTTCAAGTCGTCAAATTGACTTTTGATGCAAAGTCTTCACATTTGTGATGTGAGCCTCTAGTTACTCAAGAATTTCACCAACTCAAGTTGCTTTACATACTCAATATTTGAGTTGTCATTTGACGCAAAAGTACTCGTGGGGTTCACGATACTCCTGGTTACTAAAGAACTTAAACAGCGAAGCATGATTTTGTGGGATTCACTTTTTTTTCTTTCCTTTTTTTTACGTCATCTCCTTAACTTAGTGTCATCTCAGCCTCGGCTTTAGAAAAGAGTCAAATGAATGTTGATTGTTTCAACCTTTCTATAAATTTTGCCAACATATATTCTTTCTAGGTGTGCTTTGCAATTCAAAGTGCTAGTTTTAGTGCACAATATTTTAGATGGTATTTTACTGGTGATTCCAAAGTTAAAGAATTAACTTAAAGATTTAGACATGCTCATTTTTTGAGAGACATGATATCTTTGAGAAAGACTGAATATTATTATCATTGAACTTGAAAGGAAGTCATTGCATGATAAGAAAAGACAAAATGCAATGCAACAATCATGCCTAGGAACAGTATCCATCGGGATCAAGTATCTTGCTAGTGTTTATCAGGTATTGAATCTCGTGTTTCAGGCGAGCACGTCTCTCAGTCTCATGACCACGGAACTAATGAAACGCCATTAGTAGACCTGGTTGCCATATCTATTCATTGGCTTCTGTTATGGGTCCAACAGCTTCAAAAGACCCTGCCATTCCAATTCTTCAAGTACTTGGTCTAGTGATTTTCCCATGTTGGAGAAGTTTCGTTGTTGGACGATGTTCACTTCTGTTGTCCCATTACCCAAATCCCTTAAGACTTCCCTGCAACTCTTCTTATACAATATTTAGCTGTAGAGCATTATGTTCTCTGTTGCTTCTTCTTCTACGTCCATGACAGTCTCCTTCTAATGCCTGTCACCATAGAGATCATCCTCATCGGCTTATTATGGATGGAGGGTCTTGTATCCTTGATGATCATTTTGTTCTAGTCCACTTTTAAGGGTCTAGTTTGCATTTTCAGTAACTGGCTTCTCTAGTGATCCAGGTATTCCTTGAAGCTTTCATCAGGATTTTGCTTCGTGTTTTCAGAATCCTGATGTGATAGATTCAGTTCCAGGTCTATGACATATTAGCTGAGGAAGGCCTCCGCTAGCGTCTTCCAGTCATTTTTTCTTTTCTTTTCTAGGTTGTGGTACCACACCATCGGTGTTTATTTGAGCGATGTACCAAACATCTTTAGAATTTGGAGCTCGGACAGGCTAGTAGCACCCATCATAGACATATATTGATGAATGTGTACCTCGAGGTCTCTGTTCCCATCAAACTTGGTTATATTATACATCTTAAACTCAGTATGGAGCTATTCTTCAAAAGCCATTACATCGTAATCTATGAGGTCTTCATGTTTACCCTTCATATTTTGGGTAACTGACTCTATTTGTTCCATTAGCCTTTGGAGCTCGGTTTGGGAGTTGGACATCATGCCTATGGCATAATAAGCAATATCATTATCATTAAAAGTAGGGATTTCCTTAATTGTTTTGTTCACAGGCTCTTCATGCCCTCTTTAACTAGTTTCTACCCCCGCTACCCCAGGTGTTTCCAAGTTGGCAATATAATTGGCCAGGTTCTGCAAATAATATGCCATTTTATTCACGGTTGCCTCCAACTGATCCACACAGGAATTCTCATTGTTTTCCATTTCTGTATTTTTTGACTGCCCTCTCACTAATCTTTCATCTTCCATAATCTAACGGGCCTCTATGATGGCTGCAACCAAAAGGGGTTAGTGTGATACATGTATGCATACAATGTATGAACTTCATGGTGCGTTCACACATCATCATATATCTTTCCAATCTTATTTCTCCCACACACGTGGTATGTCTCAAATATGTCCTAGGTTCAGCTTAACTTATGTACCAACAAGGGGTACACAAGCTCATTCACTCATATGCTAAAGGGTAAACCTTGGCTACCGTGGTTCCGTTCCATCGTTAAAAGATAAATGCTGCCCATTTATTAAAATGACTAAGCCTAATATGGGGATCGTGCCTTTGTATAAAAATGACGAATTAGACCCTCGGTAATCATGGTTTCTCGGGGATGGGATTAAAACATTTAAGGATATCCAAATAGGCCAAAACAAGTCGTACATTTCTGGATGAAAGCCAATATGAGTATCAAACTCGTGTTTGGTATATTTGGATTGTAACAAAATATATTAGGCCCAACAAAGTTTTCATACATGGTGGCCCGTTAGCATTTCGAAGTCTTTGACCTTTTTATCATGAAAATACAAACTTGTCCCGGTTGAAAAGGCCCAACAAGTTTACATCTTATGGTAAAAAGTTCAAATGACTTCAAATGGCTAGGGCCAATCAAAAGTATTAAATAGGCTTTCCCTAGGGAAAACATCTATGGGCTCATATGTGGGCTTATCAAGGGTCATGTTTAGGCTCTTATTGGCGAAGAGTTGTCCAAAACTATGTCTCCCTACTAAAGGGTTCAATCGAATAATGAACACATTTTTTTATACCTAAGGATATGGATTGTCTGCAGCTAGGTTACCCTACCCAAGGGTTCGATCTAACAAATAGACACACCATTATTTAAGGATACATGCCAACAAGTGATGATTATCATTACATACCAATCCACTGTTGGAGCGAATGTGGAACCCCTAGGGTCGGATCGATGTTCTGTGCAGTGAAAGTGGGTCTAATCCATGGATATCTAGCTTAGGTGTATTTTAAAATATATTGTGTAAAACTACATTCTGTTTCGAGTCTGTAGGATAAAATAAGGACCAAAACAGAGTCTGGAAACTCCAGAACGGAGAAAATAAAGTTTTGGTATTCTTCAGCTCTGAGCGTCACGAAACAGAAGCTTGAGCGTCGAGAGGCTCCAAAGTGTGAGAGTAATTGTGAGAGCTGAATATCTCGGCGTTACGACGCGGAAGGGTGAGCGTCGCGACGCTCCTAGGTCAGATGCTCGGTGTCGCGACGTTGAGGGGTCAGAGTCGCGATGCTACCCTAGGCAGTGAGCAATTTCAACTTAAAACCAATACTAAACACTTCTAATTTTCTCATAATACTTCAAATACACCTAAAATCCAATATTAGCTTCATAACCACCATCAATACATGTTATACAACTAACATATATGAATTCTAAAAACATGTATGCATTTATTTGAATCAAAATACAAACCAATTTAGAATCCCAATATGAAATATCTCATAAACAATTATAGTTCACCCAAAGGTGGTCAAGTGATTCTAAAATGGTAGCCATAGCTCTAAGCTTTAATCTATAGTTCCAAACTCTTATTAATTATTCAATGTCCAACATGAACATCTTTGACCCAATTACAAGCATATTGTGTTTATACTTCCAAAGTATCCTAAAAAACTTCATTAGCCTTATTTCAATGTTAAGTTATGTAATCATGCATCCATTATATAATTCATCACTATATGTCTCACCAATAAAATACTCACTAATGAAGAACATAGCTTAGAAGATGATCAAACATTACCTAATAAACTTGATACAATGATTCAATCTCTTTCTCCCTGTTGAAATTATTGGAGAACTTCCAAGGTTTAGCAAGCTTCGCTCCAAGATCCAATCTTGATTCTAATGCAAGCAAGGTTCACTCGAAGATCCAATCTTGATTTCTTCTAGATGAAATGTTCTAGAGATCTTCCCAAGCATATTTAAACACTTCTCTAACGTAAGCTAATTTCTCCAAGAATTACTTGTATTTTCATAAGCTTAAGCTTATCAAGCTTATTTAGCATATCTTTTTGCTTAATTAAAACCTTCTAAAGCTTTCTATTTATAGCAAAAATTGAGCAATTTTTAATTAATAAACGTTTTAATCAACTTTTAGTTAGGCTTAATCCAATTTGTCCAAATATGAATAATTAGGTGTGACTAATCACGTTTGTCTACCATTTTGATTTAATCCAATTAAATCAAAACAAATATTAGCAAATGGATTAGTTCAATGTTTGTCACTTTGATTTAATCTAATTAAATCAATCCAAATATATCTATAATTACATATTTGCAATTACCAAAATATCCTCAAATGGTAGAGATAAATTTACAATTACGCCCTTGTGTAAATATTGAATTAATCCAATTAAATCAAAGTAAATAATCAATGTTATCCAATAATATTTGATTATCTTAGTTGATAATTATAATATCGAATATTATCAAAATTAATCAGCTACCCAAGTGCTCAACGAGTACACTTCATATTGAGACTCTCTAAGTTCAAACACATTCGTCATATAAGCTAATATGTACGCAATTCGGCCACCTCTGAATTCGCGAAGAACTCGAACGATATTTCTGAACTATACAAGTCAAGATCATCACATATATTTAACAATCTCTCCATCGTATGCTATCCAAGTTGTGCTTAGGAAAGATTAGTGAGTTACTTTTAGCTAGTTGTCCTCACCATGGGTATGGGAGATGTTAGCTAGTTGTCCTCACCATGGGTATGGGAGTTGGCGCTTAGTAAGTTACTTTTATAACGGTCTAACCCCTAGAGAGTGCCAATTCGTTGAGACAATGTGCAATGGTGAATTTATCCGAAAGAACCATGATGAGGCATTATAGTACTTAAATGACCTAGCCGAGAAATCTCACACTTGGACTGGACCTAATGCCATAGATAACACTGATAAGACACGTCTCACTCCTTCTAGCGGAGGCATACACAACTTTAGAGAGGAAGATAGTCTTAGAACACATGTTGAGCTATTAACTACAGAGATAGGGCCTTAAAAGCCAAAGATAGCAAGACTATGCGTGCGGTAGCCCAGTTAGAACCTCAATGGGTATGTTTTGTATGTAAGGGGATTGAACATCTAGTCCAAGAGTGTCCTGTATATGGTGAGATGAGGGAAACATATGAGGAACAATGAAATACCTTAGGGATGTACAAGAAGCCATATACACCTTA
Source organism: Zanthoxylum bungeanum (assembly GCA_019454045.1). Taxonomy (NCBI): domain Eukaryota; kingdom Viridiplantae; phylum Streptophyta; class Magnoliopsida; order Sapindales; family Rutaceae; genus Zanthoxylum; species Zanthoxylum bungeanum. The sequence continues at coordinate 7,751 of SKCR01030913.1, forward strand.
TTCAGACACATATAACCCTAGTTGGAGGAATCATCCAAATTTTAGTTGGAAACATGAGTCTCAACAGCCCACTCAAGCACCACAACCTAAAGGTTACACTGCCATCCCGTATCACACATCTGCCATTCTGAGGAATTCCTTAGAAGACACTGTACATGCATTTATAGAGGCCCAGAGCAAAACCAATCAAAGGTTTGAGTCATTGATAGCTCAGGTGGTTGAAGATAATAAGGAGATAAAAACCCAAGTCTCTAAGTTGAATAATATCCTGAGTGTGCAAAAATAAGGAAAGTTTCCAACTCAGGCTCAACCTAATCCGCAAGGGCAACACATGGCACAGACTGATCATGAGGCATCCAATGTAAAAGGTGTTAATGCCATAATCACTAGGAGTGGTAAGGAAATAGGCACGAATGACACCTCCAACATTATAGGTGACCCCAAAGATAGTAGTACAAATACTCCTCAGGAAGAACAAGTGCCATATATTCCAGTTAGAGTACCTTTCCCTCAAGCTCTTAGGCCTATTGTGAGAGCTACAAATCTAAATGGTGAGATCCTAGAACATTTAAAGCAAGTAAAGATTAACCTTCATTTGTTACATGTGATCAAACAGGTTCCCACATATGCGAAGGTTTTGAAGGATCTATGCACCATGAAAAGAAAGCATCATGTGAAGAAGACTGTATTCCTGACAGAGCAAGCAAGTACAGTAATTGAGCAGAGGGCCCACCCAAAATACAAAGATCTGGCATGCCCCACTATTACTTGACACATTGGCACATATGAGTTGGGTCAAGCTTTATTAGATTTAGGTGCTGGTGTTAATCTCATGCCATATTCTATTTATATGCAGCTAGGACTTGGAGAGATTCAACCTACATCAGTGGTTCTACAGTTAGCTGATCGTTCTATCCGAACACCGCGAGGAGTAGTTGAGGATGTTTTACTATAAATTGATAAATTCTACTACCCTGTTGATTTCCTAATTTTAGACACTCCATCTGTGGTTAAAACTGAGTCAAAAATTCCACTCATATTAGGTAGACTTTTTCTTTCTACAACTAGTGCCCTTATTAATTGTAGGAACGGTCTCATGAAGTTGTCATTTGGAAATATGACACTGGAGGTGAATATCTTTAATATTGAGAAACAACCACGAGATGATGATGATGAGTGCCATTATACATATCTGATAGACACAATCTCACTGGGAACAGCCTCTACACAACTGAATCTAGCCCTCCCGAACTAGAGCTAATCCCAAATAACCGTAAAAATAGGAAAATAATAGTCAGTGCTCACCTGAAGATGATCCCTGGAAAGTTAAAAAGGGGGTTGAGCCAATTTTATCATATGTGTAGCCTAACATTGCAATCATCAGTAGACCCTGGGGGATCCATGGATAAATTGCGACTAGTCAAAAATTCTGTTTCCTATCTTAATCATCAATGGAAGCCACCATGACCATTTAGGTGATTAGGTCTGGCTGAAGACGTTAAATTTAGCTCTAGCGGGGAGGTAACACTTGCATCTGCATTTATTTTACTTTCTTTTATTTTATTTTATATTTTCTTTACTTTAGTTTTATTTTATTGTGTGCTAATTGCATGTTTACTATTTGCATGAGTATTCACGCAGGTGTTAGCGCAACACACGCAGCTCACACAACCAAAGTCTCACTAGTAGGATCCTGATCAACTTCATGTCTGGTAGTGTTGTTCATCACTTCTTTTTTCTTATATTTATCTTACATTAAGGACAATGCAAGTTTTAAGTGTGGGGGTGTATGCATGTAGTGATAATACATGTTATAAAAAAATTATTTGTTTTTAGTCCTTAATAGTAAAGCATAAGTCCAATGATGAATATTGTTTGCTTTAGGATGAAAACTTAGAAACGATAAGTTCTTTAATGTACTTGTATCTGATGCCTTGAGTAGTTGATCTAGGTTAGACTCGTAAGCACTTAACTATAGGTTTTTAGCAGTGGAAACCTAGGTAGTTGGCAAGGTGACTAGTTGAAAAGATTGTATGTCGATGAATGATCATTTGCTTGGATGTCTATCCCGATTTGCTAGTGTTATGATGTATGGTATGGTTAAAAATAAAAAGAGAAAGTCTCGAAAGAAAGAAATTAAACCACCTATAATCAATAAGCGTGAAGCTACCCATGGGCGAGTGTTAGGATCACCATGAGGAGAAATGTTACCTTAAAGGGTATGTGTGTTGAAAAAAGAAGAAAGAAAATAAAAAGTTGAAAAAATAGAAAGAAGAAAGAGAAAAATCATACCATACTGAGCACAGAAATGCCATTACTGAGCGCATTTGAGATATCTAGGTTGGTTTGACCCATCGGATCTCAATTTTTAAACGAAATCATTGAGTTGGCTTGCCTAAGAGTCGAGTTGTGAATGAACCTTTACACACAAACACTGTGACTCTGGCTTAGATGATTTATTCAAGGACTTGGATTTGAGTTACTTTGAGTACTTTGAATGTTCTTCGATTTCATTACTAGGCATTCTCTGAGGACAATAATATATGTAACTTTTGAGACTATTTTATTTTGTTATTTTTGCATGATTACATATGTTCTGAAGGGTGTCGTCGCTGTAAGCCCTCACGAGACTATTACTCGTCCACTAGGGCCGCCTAGGGGTTTAAAGGCTTATTGCACATGCTAAGTGTAATCTTGATCCCTAAAAATATGGCGTAGAAAGTTTTTTATTTTTAATTTAGTTTAGTTCTTATTTTGTTTTGCGCTTGAATTGCTAGGGACTAGCAATAAGCTGGTTGGGGGTTGTGATAAGTGCATAAAAATATACTTTGAACATCACTAATTCGGCTTGTTATCAAGTATTTGATCTTAATCATAGTTTATTTTGTGTCATGTTATTATGAAGCAATAGAATATGAATCTTGGAGCAATTGCATATGTTTTGGGACCTTACGGACGCATCGGAAGCACGCGGGAAGGGCAGAAATGAAGAAAACATTATTCCAGAAAAACCACCACATGTCGCGACGCGCCCTCAGCAAATTTACATACATTTATCCCGTAAGTTGGGCGCCGTAACGCCACTTTCCAACACCGCGGTGCCCCGAAAGATCCCCAGACACTTAATTAGGTCGTATTTTATACGCATAAGGACTCCAATACTTCTCTATATAAACCCAAGTTCGTCCAAAACCCTAAGAAAATAGAAGAAACACACAAAAAAAAGTGGAAATAACATATTTCAGAGAGAAGAACGAGGAAGCTTCATGCCAGACATGATGTTTCTCCGATCTATCCAGGTTGTGTCTCTCTTCTATATGGAGAACTAATCTCCTTGGCAAAGCTAATGATGAACTCTTGTAATTAAGTTCTTATATTCATGTTTTTGATTCCTGAATACTCTTCAACGTTTAATATAATTGATGATTTGTTATTCTTTATTATCTTTTGATTATGAATCCAGAGATTTTGTTTTACTAATTTACATATAGGAATAGTCATGCTTCTTCTATGTGTGATTGGGGAACCCAGTTGTGACTGGTAATATTATTTTATGAGTTAATCTTTGTTGCAGTATTGCCTATGGGTATATTGTCGACGTTAGATAGGTCATAACGATAACATTGTGTGATGTAACATATAGAAAGCAATTCACCAGTTACCTTAGAATTTAATATGTTTTGAATTGAAATATCTTCTGATTGTTGGTTTGGGATGTGAAACTTTCAATTGAGTTATAAAAGGAATCAACTACTGAATATATGGATTTGATACAAGAGGGATTCCCGATGCTTTGGTGCTTCTCTCTATTGATAATTCTTAAGTGTTTTTCGTAATCTTTAATTACATTACCAATTCAGTCATTCTCTTTAATTAAGTTATTGCTAACGTTTTCATTAAGTGAATTAGTTCCTTGTAACCATCTCTCTGAGGAATCGACACCCCAACTATACTGCGATAACCGCGAGTATTTTTTGGGCGTAATCATTACTCGACTCGAGGAGATTCCTATTGATGGTGGTGTGCATTTCCAACTATTAGGAATCACATGTAAGTCATTCAGTATTCACTCCAATGAATAGCCACATGTATATATGAGCTTCCCATACACATGGTACATCGAGTTAAACCATTAGAACTTCAATTCCAATATACGACATGTGCTTGTCTTCTCGGTTATAGGAATTTGACTGTATTCCAAAACCAACAACTAGGAATATTTACTTTAAGAATAGTTTATAATAGTAACTATCCTAATGTTGGACCACCTAGTATAAAGTATTACTACAAGACTATTCTAAGGTCGATGTCATTCCCAGCATATATCAATCTAATATGCATAATGACATTACCATTATAGGGTTTGAAATGAAAAAGTAGTTATATAATGTACTATATTATTCGGATTGACGCTCCAAGCACCAACTCCAACATCCACCACCTTGAGTGAAATCGATTTCTCGATATGTAACGCCATCGGGGCTAAAAAATGTATGCAAAATATGAAGACATTGTTAACATCAATCTTTCCATAAATACTACAAGATATTTTTCGGGGCTGATTCTCTATCCACATTGGAATCTCAATTTGTATGAGTGAAGTGAGGTTTACTGCTATGCATATGACGTCGGTGACCACTACATTGTTGGGCTCACAACCCATAGAGAGTACGGATAATCCCATAGTGGGGTACTAACCGGAGAATAAAGGAGTTGACACCCATTATGAAACACTAGGAATGATTTAAGGCCGCATTACGCACTTCACAAGGTTCGTTCTTAAACTCGTTTAGGTTCGGAACGATCCCTTACTAATGCCGGTATAATATTTATGCTCAAATAAGGCATCATCATTTATTATAATGTAATACAAAAGCAATTTAAATGCATACAGGCGCTGCAATCATGAAATAAAAGAAAAGTAAATAAAGCGAGTAAATATATCTACATTATTACAACATTGATGAGGAAATGATATCAAAGTAAATCACGGTGGATATCTCATCGGATGTCCGGTCGGACTTATTAGGAGTCTTGGTCGGATATACTGCAAAATTCAAGAACACAGAAACAGGTTATCAACATAATGGAGACAATGGTAAACATCCAAAGGCGATATCTCAGAATCTTTAAATGGCACATAAATAAAACAACAATATGGAAAATAATGAAGTAACTATTATGGACATATAATCTAATTTACAGAATCATGCATAAAAAATAGTAACAGTAGCAGTGGGGTAATGATATACTAACATTCAGAAGGTAAAAAATAGTAATGGAGTCGTGTGTGAGGGGAAACAAGAGATGTTCCTTACTGTCCATCATCCTGACCCTGGCCAATATACATATTAAGCTCTATGTTCAGCCGAACTTGTAGGAAGTCTGGCCAGATATACATATTAAGTTCTATGTCTAGTCGAACTTGCAGGAAGTTTGGCTGGATATACATATTAAGTTATATAACTGGCCGAACTTGCAGCAAGTCTGGCCATATATGAATCGTGGGAAATAATCCAGAATCATACATATACTAACAGTAAATAACATAACTATTACAGGTTAAGACATTAAAATAAACACAGAAACATGCATAGGGTAATAGACAAATAATAAAAAGGCAAAGGCATGTTTGCAACAGAATCATGAATAATCAACTGTAAACCAACAAGACATGGCATAAATGATTAAAAATAATCTAATCCTTGAATATGATTACTCCTCAATAGTATACGGGATTGTATCCGAAGTGCATATCATGCTACCATCCATTCGTAATCAACTATGGGATTTACATCTGGATTTCCATCCTGTATAGTAAGAAGAGGTAGCCATATATGGCCGGATATAGTGTATATCCGACTGGATATATATCATATCCGACTGGATATATATCATATCCGGCCGGATATACTAGTTCAAATAGGAAACTAAAATATACGAAAATAGTAATGATAAAGAAATGATGCCCTCGGGTCGTACCTTTTACTTAGTTTGGCTCCGAAAAAAAACTTCTGAATGCTAGAACGTTGTTTAGTTGCTTACTGAAAGGAGGGAAACCCCAGAAAGTTTACTAGTTCTTCCTTACATGTTTTCTCTCAAAATTTCAGGGTTTCAGTTTCACAGAGTTTCTGTAGATAATCCCTGAATGAGTTATGTGAAGGGTGAAACCCATTTTTATAGCAATAGATGTAGGCTGAGAATGGAAAAAGGTAAAATAATCCCCTCCCCTTCTCCAGTGATTGTCAATTTGATGTGTCAGTTACAGCTCTAGAGATATCTGGCCGGATGTACATCTTATGACATACATCCAGCCAGACATATAATGTCTGTAATTTCAGTAACCGATGATCAACTTGATTAATGACATCTTAATACATATGCAATTGAAATTACATATCTGGCTGGATATTAATCAGATCCCTTTATTCCAGAGATTGATTATCAACACGTTTTTTACAACTGGATCTATCTGGTCGGAGCTAGGGTTTTCAAGGTATATATTACCGAAGTTAAGGTTTTCAAGCTATATTTTCTGGAGTTCTCTTCCGACATTCATCCTTGTAACTTTCTAAGCTTTTAGAGGTGTCCTCACAAGAGACTCATCATAAGGTTATGAATAAAAAAATGTAATATTTACAATCGCCCCAACTTTGGCAGGCTTGAGTAGTGTGTGACAGTGACATGTATATCAAAATCATGCATGTATTTTTACGTATAAGGCTTTTCGGGCCCCGGGTAGACAACCAAATAGCAGACGCTCTGGTGATATTAGCTTCAGTTTAGGAAAATCTAGAGAAGCTAATCATGAAACCACTAGTCTTGACTACAGCCAGTAGGCCTAATTATGAAGTAAAGAAGGTTGTAGACATTGAGCTCAATGATGGGAAGCTGTGGTATTATGACATCCAAAATTACTTCCCAATTCATAAGTCTGAGAGGAGATTTGTATTGACAGGAACCTAACGGGGTGAAAATGAAGTGCTTGAGGGAGGAGGAAGCCCAAAAAATGATGGAAGAAGTTCATGCAGGAGTGCGCAGACCATACATAAGCGGGCTCAATTTGTCAAGAAAAATAGTACGACAAGGATTTTATTGGCTAACTATAGAAACAAACTGTGCAGATCTGGAGAAACATTATCACAATTGCCAAGCCCATGTGAACTTAAATCACCTACCACCAACAAAGTTACACGAATTATTGGAGCTTTGGACTTTCTATGCTTGGGGTATCAATTTAATTGGTGAGATCAAGCCACAAGCTACTAATGGGCATTGATTTATAGTATTAACGGTGGAGTATTTCTCTAAATTGGTGGATGATGAATCCTTCTGCAACATCACAGCCAGGCAAATATCTAAGTTCATAGCTCGAAATCTTATTTGTCAGTATATGATGTCACACCATGTGGTGACAAATAATTAGGTGTAATTTCAAGGGGAACCAAAAATATGATGTAAAAGTACGGGATTGGGTACTTCAAGTCTTCACCTTATAGATCATGGGCTAATTGGGCAGTAGAGGCCGCCAATAAAACATGAAAGAAAATTCTGGCCAAAAAGACGAATAATTATAAAGACTGGGAGGAAAAGCTGTCATTGACATTGTGGGGATATAAGACCTCGATCAAAACGGTAATAGGAGCTACGCCTTATTCAGATGGAGGTGGTGTTTCTGGTATAAATCTAGGTATAATCAATGCGAGTGATGATGGAGGAAGACTTGCCTGAGCAAGAATGGGTCGCAGGAAGATTCGAACAATTGGTTATGTTGGAAGAGAAGAGAATGATGGCACTATACCGTACTAAGTTGTACCAGAAAATAATAGCCAAGGCTTTCAACAAAAAAGTACAGCCCGGAAAGATTAAAGAAGGGGACCTGGTGCTGAAGCAGTTTAGACCACTAGAGATGGACCCGAGAGGCAAGTTTAGACCCAATTTAGAAGGGTTGTATTTTGTAAAGAATATCTTAAAGAATATAGCAGTTCAGTTGTCAGACTAAAAAGGAAACGAGTTCACGGAGCCCATCAACCTCGGCAGGCTAAAAAAATACTTTGCATAAAAAAGAAAAAGAAATGCTCGTTAGGCTGAAAATTCACAAAGCTTAAATAAAAGTTAGAGCACATTCTGCTAAACCGAAACACGGTTTAGGCAAATATTAGGGATAAGTGAGCGAAAAAATAGTTAATTGGAAACCGAAATGGCCAATTAGCGACACTAGTTCCCTTGTAATAAAACAATTATATATTCATGCATGTACTAAGAAAAAATAATAAGGTTTTATTGAAATAAAAGCTCAGAATGTTCATGAAATGCAAAGTGCTGAAAGAGAAAAAAAAAATTCAGAATAAGTATGCATAAATCATCTTCTTTGTCTCTTATGTTCAAGGTCTAAGTCAAATGGGCCGGTGGGAAGGTCATGACTACTAGAAGACGCAGGGGTAGTGACAGTCCAAATATGACGTTGAGCCCACATATCACAAAAATAGTCCAAGAAGTGACGAGATACAATACCATCTTGGAAAGAGCGCCTCTAAAAAACAAGGGGTGGGGAGCGCCCATATTGCCAAAAAAGTCTCGCTGGAATGTATAATGAACTGGTGTGAAAGCCCGGGAGAGGTACATAGTGACCAATGGTAACATGACTAAGATACCACCAATGACACATCGATGAAACCTCTGTGTCAGATACTTGCTCCAGCCACTCCTTCCACACATCATAAGAAAGGATTTTTTAACCTTAAGATTGGCTAAGTGGTATCGAGGGCCATAAAAAGTAAGAATGGAAGCCGACAGAGAGGTAATGAGCTTGAGCTTCTCCTACAGCCATACCTAAAAATAATATTAGCCCGCTGAGCTAAAACCTAAAAATTCGACCCAATCAAAAGTTAGAGTGACTCGCCAGGCTGAAAATCCAAAAAGATGACTTAGGCAAAACATATGGCATACTTACAAGAGTAAATGGCTTCCCAGAAATCGGTTGGTGTGGTTCCTTTTAATTCTATACAAACCATGGAGCATATCGGCCAAGATAACAGTAAAACGATCATAGCCACACCTAACACCTCGAAAAATATGTAGCAGCCAGTAGTAACCTCTCCCACTATCATGACCTACCAGTAGGTATCAGGCCAAGATACAGAACATAACCACACTCTTCTAGCGGTGGGACCCAACCTCCATGATAGAAGTAAAATCGAGTAGTGCAGTCAGTTTGATAGACAAAGAGAAAAGCATTATCTCCTCTATCTCGTCAGGGCTGAATAGAAAAACTTCAGAAGCCTCCTGGGGGTAATGACTTTTGGAGTGGGTTATTTCCAAATGAGTAAAGGGAGAAAATCGTAGACCCAGAATGGCAACAAATTCCTCAGACAAGGGGCACATCTCGTGACCATGAAAATGGAAGACGTGATTTTCACTGTCCCAAATATTAAAGCAGCTTTCAAGAAAATATAGTCTATTTTGACCTGATGGTGATAACGGAGTGTATAGAGTTAGGCTAACTCTAGGGATGACTAGTCGGACACCCCGCGTATAAAGAACATAACGGGATCTTACAGAGAGCGAGACATGAAGACAACTAAGGGAATTGAGATGTGGTCAGATATAAGAAAATTTAGTCATATATAAGTAAAGTCAACTGGATGTAAGAAACAATGGCCGAATATGTAAGAAAATTCAGTCGAATATCATCTTGGTGGCAGGAGAACGAAGGAGTTAGAGTAGAAAAAAAAAATACGACTCAGAAGACACTCAGAGACGAAGTAAAGTAAGAGAAAAGCTTTTGTGTGAGGAAAACAAGGAAGAAGCAAGACTTATATAAAGATCCTACTGCCATGAGACATCGACGCATATGAAGACAGGAATCCCATCCCCATAAGGGATCTAACTGCCATGAGACATTGACGTGTATCCTGACGGAATTTCATTCATATCCATAAGAACGACATGATGTTTGTTCCTTAAATCTGGTCGGACTTAAGTTATATATGGCATGACATGTTCCCTATCCATGAGCTAGATATAGTCCAATAAGAGGATAGTGAAGAGTTATTCATTATTTTAATACAAAGAAAACAAAGCTATCTTACTCATCAGAAGCCGACTCAAACCCATCATCGCCAAGTCTCATTGGCCTCTGGATCTCTCGGTGCACCACAAGAATGTAGTCCTCTTACTTGGACCCTCAATCGCACGGAATCTGCCTCCAAATGGGAGAGACTCTGATGCGTATGCTCGAATTGATGCTTAAGGGCCTCATGATCCCGAACTCATGTCTCTCACTCATCTGTGCGGCGCTGATAGTCTCTAGCATACGCTTCCAGACGGCCTTATATTTGGGAAGATGAAAGGAAGTTAGAAAATCATGCATACACGCTAACTCTATTTTACAAGCACCCAATACAAGAGACTCTACAAAGTGAGCTCAGCCTTTGTCGCATGCGCCAAACGGTAACAATGATCTGTAAATTCAGTGAGGACCTACAAACATGGCTTACAAGCACCCAATACAAGAGACTCTACAAAGTGAGCTCAGCCTTTGTCGCATGCGCCAAACGGTAACAATGATCTGTAAATTCAGTGAGGACCTACAAACATGGCTTAATTAGTATAAGAAACTAAATATAAAAGAAAGAAATTAGTGGTCGGAAACACTTACATAGGTGGTATTGGAATGAGTGAGCGATAGGTGTTGCATCCCCTCCAAAGGTAGAAAATGAACCTCTGAACTGCCAACGTTAGTATGAATCATATACGTTGGGTCCGGCCAGAAGCCTACCAAGCTAGGAATGATGCCATAAGAGGAATTCAGTCTTCAATGGAAGCAGAAGCAGAGGATGGGCCTTCGCGAGAAGATGGAGCCCGAGGCCGAATCTACCTGGAAAAAGATAGGCTTGGATTAGGTGCCGCCTCTAAATCTTCTTCCTTCTCAACCTCGAAGGACTGATGTGCGCCCCACGAAGTCTATGGACCTGTATCAAAGAATTGTGTAAGCAATAGATTTAGAAAGGTTGTAACATCCCAGATTTTCGGGACTATTCTAGGAGATTCCCAGACTGCCGATATAGTCTTGGAATAGAATGATAATGAATAATAAGTGTTTAAGTGATGGAATGTGGATCAGAATATTATGAAATGAATATTCGTCGCGTTGGAAAACGCGTGGGGACCAAGAATCAGTTACGTGATTTTTACTATATGCGTATAGTTTACAGTTTTGGGCATGAATTTATGAAACGAACTCCGATCGAGTTGGTTCCTGAACCATCGGACTCGTTTTTCCGAGACGAACAACTTTCGTGTTGAACACATTTCGAGAATTGCATCAGAAGAGCTTTGAAAGTGGTGATTTCCGAAGTACCCTTATTAGTGGGGGCATATTGGTAATTTTTGGAATTATATATATATTTATTATTTTTATCAGCAGCCTTACAAAAAAAAAAGAGATAAGAAAGAGAAGAAAAGAAGAGAGAGCAGGCGTACGAGAGAAAAAGAAAGAAAAAGAGAGAAGAGAAGTTTCAGTCTTGATCCGTAGCTCAAACCCAACCGAGCTCTTAAGGAAAAGTGTAGATCTCGACGAGAGGATCATTTTGGTGGTGGTTTCATCTTGGAAAACTTCCAATTTTTGAAGAGATCTCGGTAAGAAACTATTTATGGTTTTTCTCGATTTCCCGTTGATCCGGAACTCCGATCGACAAACCGTCAGCGCCATTAGAACCGAAATGAGGAGAGGAATTCACGGCCACCAGAAAATCTGGTTTTTGGCCGGAGCGTGGCTCTCACGCGCCACTCATGTGGCGGCGCGTGAGGCCCACGCGCGGACGGGAGAGGTGGCGCGTGGAACCCACGCGCCGGACAGAATCTTCGCGCCGACTTCCCGAGTCTCCTCCGCGAATTTCAGACCATTCCGAGTAGTATTGGACCTCCGAATCTTAATTTTCGTTAAGTTTGCGAGAACGACCGAACCGCGTTTCTCGCATATTCTTTCATCTATTCTAGTTAGGATTATGTTCTTTATAGTAAATTCTTTTGTCTGTTAGGTGATCGTGATACAGTAAGCAGGGACGGTCCTGCTGCCTAGTTCATTTCTCAGTAGTCAGCTCACCAGGTGCGTGGATAAACCTGTAACATTGATGTTTTCAAAAGAATATAGTATGTATGTTTTTCTTAATGAATTTCAAGGTAATGCATTAAATGAGTTTGTTTTCAGGAAGTTTATATATTTTGCTATAAGGTATGGATCGAATATTGATTATGTTGAAATCATGTGTTTATGATATATGAGAAACTTGCATGATTTGAGATATATGAGCATGGATTTTGGAAATGATTTTTATGTTAGGATGCACCCCGTGTACTTATATGTGCCAGATTATTGCCATGAGATAAGGTCTCATGTTGCCAGTTATTGCCGTGAGATAAGGTCTCACGTTGCCAGTTTGCTCCGGATGCCAGTTTTGCCGTGGGGAAGCCCCATGTTGCCAGCTTTGCCGTATTTGTCATGAGGTTGTGCATATAGATGAATAAACAGATTTATCTTTACAGAGTATTTTTGAGCAGTATGAGTTTATGAGAAATGAGTTTATGAGAAATGAGATTTATGATTTGAGTTTTATGAGAAATGAGATACGATTTCAGGTAAATGTTTGAGATATCGATTTACAGCTTATGTATTTATTTATATTATGAAAGACTTGTTCGATCCACCTTGTTACTTGATTATCCACGGCACTGAGCTGTGATCCATTGCACTAAGCGTGAGCTTACCCCCCACTCCTTAACATTTCAGGTTCAGCAGATTAGTAGATCGTTCTTTCATCTGCTGTTTCGTCATCATTCCTGCCAGTAGAGAAAGGTTGTGCCAACAGTAGAGTGTCTTGTTATGTTTTGAGACTGTATTTCTAGACTGTATTTCTTGGGAGAATTTGTTATGTGATTATAGGCATTGAGCCTTTAATTGATACTGAGGTTATTGTATTTCCTTTATGGATATTATGTTGAGTTGGATCATGGAGATCCTAGTTTTATGATGATAAGATATTTTCAGTTCAGATTTTTCCTTGTATTTGGAGGATTAGTCCATATTACATGGGAAACTCTGCCAGTTTCTAGTCTCCGTCTCACCCCTACTCTACCTAAGGGGACGGGTGTGACAAAGGTTCTCTGAATGATGAAGTAAAATTACATACCTAAGTAGCTCGGGGAAGTTCGGATAATGTCATAGACTTGACAAGAGCAGAGCGGGCCTACCGCTGGTAAACTTCATCGATAAGGAAGACATCTGCGGGGAAGCCATTCAAGGTCGCCATAAGATCCTCTTCCTCGATCTTGAGGTCGAAAAACATGGAGAAATGAGGAGAGACCAGAACTCTAATTTCATGGGGGCCTAAAAACCAGAGCCACACTCGCTCCCCCAGATACCAAAATTCTTTGATTGGTACCCAAAAAGAGTATACGGAAGTTATTCTTATGAAAAGATAACTAGGTGGGCTCTATAACAGCGTAGATCAAAATTCCCCACCAGGTTGTGTCAATCTAAAGAAAACAAATGAAAGGTTAGTCAGGACCAGAGATAGAATGCATGAGAAATCAAAAAGATCATGAAAATAAGAACACTCAACATGTCTCATGTAAATCCGTTCAGATGAGCCATGTGCACCTCTACATCATGGAACTCTATTGATCCCACTGTCGATTAGTCCCACTGGGACAAGCTAAGAAATGCCACCACTTCTCTGTAGATCATGAAAGGTCGCACCAGAACACTGAATTCATACGCCCAAACCTGTGACAGTAAGTAAAAGTCAAGATCAACAATCATGAAAAAATCAGAAAATGGACCAGATTTAAGAAGCATACATCCAGCAGAAAGTCATATGCCTGGACATACAGGTTATCACGACAACACCGGTTTAATCCTCGGTACATGGCAGATGGGGCAGGAGATCCCCAATCCAACTCTCACACAAAGTCTAGATCGCAGAGCGGATAAAGAAAACAGATATCAGCAGAGCTAGCAACGTCAGCAAAGAGCGTATATTTAAACATGTACAGTAGGAAAGCCCAGCCTAGTTGATCAATTTCCTGCTCACCCCAGGGCTCTCTCTCTTCCCAATAAGCCCAGAGCTCTCTATACGAATGACCCCGGAACAGAATTTTAGGGACGAATTCTAATAGCTAGCTAATTTACTCAAACTGGAGTGTATAAGATACAGTCAAACTCGATCAAACACCCATCGCATAGGATTTCAGTCAGACAGTTAAAGTCCCATAGAGTCACTGTCATCTCGCCGATTATGAGATGGAAAGTGTGGGTGGTGTCCAACCATCTCTCCACTAGAGCCTATAACCCCATATTTTCATGCATATGAGTACGAGCAGAGAGGCAATGAATGAAGGTTGTGAACTATGTCGCGTCAATCCGGGCCCGGACCTCGAAAGAAAGTTTGTCAAACTACTTGTGGATGCCGGAAAAGTTGCCACTAGCTTTCAAATGAGAAGTGTCAAGCTGCAAAAGACAGATATAAATTAGCAGAAATAAATAAATGGTAGGATGGCGACCCTACTGAGCCTGTGAAGTGGCATATGAAGGCCAACCAGACATATAAGGGACATAGCCGGATATATAAGATAAATCTGGCCAGATATATGATTCTTAGGCAGTGACAGTGGTAATATCAAGACCGAATATTTATTTGACACTACAATGCTAGATTAAGACCTAAAACTATGTTTGCGTGCTTATTTGGGGATCCAGAGAGGGTCGGCCGGACATGAGATATTCGACTCGATGTAGTTATATGGCAAGCTGGATATAGATTAAATTGGGTCAGACTTCACAGCAAGTCCAGGAAAATATAAATTACGAATTAAAATCTAGAAACCCGAAAATAAAAGAAGGGAATAAGATACTTAAATGTTCAAAGCGGGAGCACACATGGCCCCCTAGAGCGAATAGTGTAGGTGTGGCATCCCTATATTTATGGCCAAACGACTGTTGACGGCTGGAGGCGCGATCCAAGCCGGAGACAAATAGTAGATCGAGTCCTCAGGGGCACGATTGGGAGTGGGAAGTCTTAGTGGTTCCATTGATGAAGAATTTGGCTTGAAATGGTCGCCGGAGACTTTGGGTTTTGAGAACGGAGGTTCTTAGAAAGGAAAGAGAGTCGGTGGCAAATGAGAGAGACGTCTGCCTGTTTATATTCTCGAAAGATATTCGAGCGAAAATAAGTTACTTGAATATCCAGTTGGACATACCAAGTCTAGTCGATATGTTCCGGAAAGCTTCAGAGCTGGAATGTAGTTGTAGAGTATTGAGTCCGCATCAGACACACAATGCATTCAAAATTAGAAGACTAGTGGTGAAACTCACCTAAAAGGGAATATTAGGATACAAAAAACTCTCTTAAGAGAAAGCTCCGAAGATAAAATAGAAATGATGGAGAAAACCAAAAGGGTTTGAGGCATCTCACCATCGGAGGGTCTGAGGGCCCATATATCAAAAAATAAACTACAATAAAGTCAGGTAAGTCCAACGACGTCCGACGAACCAGGTAAGTAAAAATACATACATGACTTTGATATACTTTCCATTGTTACACATTGCACAACCTACCAAAGTGGGATGACTGTAGACACTCTATTTTTTACGCATAGCCCGATGATGAGTCTCTTGTGAGGACACCCCTTTAAAATCAAGAAAATTACAAGATGAGTGCCAAGAAATGAAGGAACACCAAGGAAAGTACCAAAAGTCAGTCGGGCATCACCTATGTTCGGCCTACCTTCTCTCAAGCCATAAAATCTGATCCGACAAATCATAGTTGCCATTAAAAGTTCAGATTGTCAGTTACTAAAGATAAGGGATCTGATTATGGCAAGATAGATATGTAATTAAAATCTAACATCCTACCGGACATATATTAAGTGGTCAAATTACCAAAATATGGAGTTATTGACCGATTAATGGTCGGTCGTACATATAATTCAAATTGTACATCTGGTCGAATATCGATCAGACGTTACAATTTACAGTGATGCCATACAGAGATGAGAGAAGAATAAGATTCTTCTCCCCCCTTCCTTTTCAGCCCAAACCCTAGCACTATAAAAAATGACTTTCCTCTTCACAAAAAGAGGCTACAACCTATAACTTTGATCCATAATCCATCATACAAAAACTCTGAACTTCTGAAACTGTGAGTCTTGAGAGAGAAAGTGAGAAACAAACACCTTCTGATTCCTGGAGAATTCCCTACTTTCTGATGCGAATCCAACAACGACCCTGACTTCAAAAGTGTTTTTTGAGCCACAGTATACACAAAGATATGACATGAGAGCATCTTTTTTATTATTTTATGCTTTTGAGCTTCTGTATTAACTCAATATCTCCAGTTGGACATGATGTACGTCCAGCCGGACACTTATGATAACCGAAAACAAGAGAAAGGGGAGTGGAGGGCCAATCTGAGTAGTGAAAAAGGTAGTGAAAGGGAAGTCGTGAGGCTCACCCGTCAAGTAGGGAATATTTAGGAGGAAATGTGAAAGCCAAGGCTTCTAAGCCATGGAATGAACTTCTAATAGATAGCGGGTTTTTACTAAGCTTTCTTCTAAGCCCAGGAATGAAGTGAAAAGAAAAGACCAGCACTTCAGTACTTTCAAAGCCTTCAATAGCACTTCGTTCTCTTTTCCATCACGATAGTAGAGGTTTCATTCAGACTTCCTTTTGGATTCTGCTTTTGAGCGAGTGGCAGACCCAGGGTGATCCAGAGGCTTACCCGCATATGCACACACATCCGGCCATGTGATAACAATATCATGTCACATTATATTTCTATTTAGATTTAATGTTTTAATCTTTCACGTTTGCTTTTGATTTGCTATTAATAATGATACACATATGATTGTTTACTCCATTGTTTAGTTCATTGTTATGCATGTTTTGTTCTTCTTAGTTCATTATTGATATGCATGTTACTTAGTTATTTACGTTATGGCCAGTGACGAATATCAGGCCTGACTTATTACAAGTCTGACCGGATACCTCTTTATATATTCGGCCTTATATTTCCTTTTGGTATATAGGATGGAAATCTGGACATAAGTCTCATAGCTGAATCTGAATAAACTATAATATGGTTCGCACTTGAGATACAACTTCACATACCATTGGGGGATGGCCATTTCATTTTGTTTCGTTACTATTATATCATTTCTAAAATGCATGTTTACTGTCATCTGCCTACAGCTATTGCTATATTATATATTGTTGTTATTGTTTGGCCATTTGTCGTTTCACTGTTATTATTGTGATTTTGTGTTTCTGGATTACGCAGTATATCCGGCCAAACTTCTAGTAAGTTCGGTCAGATATTAAATGTAATTGGGACATCCGACCGGCTATGTCCATGTACGGCCAGACCTCTCTGAGGCCATGCCCATTGAAGGCATGCTTTAACATGTTTATTAATAGCTTATTTTTGTATTTAAGCTTTATTTGTTTATTATTTTTCATGTTTGCACTGTGTATGCTATTGAAATTGTTATTGTGTGTGAATCGCATTATAAGATGTGGGGATACCTCCTTTGAACCTAAATATTATACCGATATCAATAAGGAACCATTCTGAACCCAAACGGGGTTAAAGATCAGACCTAGCGATGGGTGTAGTGCGACCTTAAATCATTCCCGATATTTCATACCGGTTGGCGACTCCTTTATTCCCCAATTATCCATACTCTCCACGGGCTACGATTCCAACAGTGTCATGGTCGCCAACTTCATAGGTATAGCGTTAAACCTCGCTTCGCTCCTATATAAGCAGTATAAAGTAAACAAATAACACTAAATTTATTTATGAAGTGGAAAACTCTTTGCAGAAAAAAAATCACTTCAGGTGTAGATTACTACCAGAATTCACTATGAAGAGAAACTTACAATGACGGTTAAAGACTTATAACAAAATATTTACCTACTCAATTACCCCAACTGTATTAAATCAAGGAAACTCCACAAGCCTGCACCAATCAGCCTTTTTCGGAGTCTCTTGTATTTAATCCAATAGCGTCTGAAATCCAACAACCAATCTCCAATTCGGAACTTTGAAGTTTAGGGTTTGGTAAGGTAATTTACAGTGTTGAACTCTTAAAGAATATGGAAACAAATATGAAAAAGGGTTTAGCAAAGTTCCATCAAAGAATCAGGATGTGGAAACAAAAATGTGGAGGCTCTGAATATTATGTTTCCAACACTAGGTAAAGTGGATAAGGCTTTTTTTATATAGATAGGGTTTCCAAGCCTTCAAAAAGCCTTTAAAACGCATCCAGAAAAAAGCAAAACTGATGGGGCATTCGAACACGATGTCGAACGTGTGATGAATGCGCATTGATACGCAAGAACACGCTGAAAGATGCTACACGCACGTTTTCCACTGGAAGGTTTCGTTCGAACGCTCTGATGAATGTTACATGCACTTGAGCCTACTGGAATGTTATGTTCGAACGTAGTACACACGTCTACTCTGGAATCTTCATCCAACATCTTCCAAAAACTTATCCAATTACTACGAGATATTCAAACTCATTACAATCGCAGACCCAACAAACTCACACTTTGGCTCTTTCGTTATTGGTCTTCATTTCTAGAGCATATGTATCACCAAACAAACGCAGATTATGTGACACATGTCTTGTCCCCAATCAAGATGTTGTTGTTCGATTCAACTATTGAATCATGTGAAATAATTATTTTCTTTGTTTAATTTTAAACATAATTACATGTGTTGATTGAGCGATCACTATGAGAATCAAAATTCTCCATTCAAGTTTAAATGTTATTTGTTTATGTAGTTATTTTGCTATTCATGATGTTCTATATTGGTGCAATCACATTTTTTTTGTCTCCTCTTTTGATATTTATTACATTATGATCAACACAATGTAATGTCATGCATTCTTTTCAAAAGTTATGACTTGTAGTTTATTTTTGTTTTTATTTTATAAGACTAATCAAATCGAAAGCTTTTATTTTGAGTTTTGAGAAGAATCAGCGGTGCTATGCCTTTCTTTTTTGTCAATTTGAAATTGTATGTCGGAAAAAGACGTAAGACTAATGTAGCGTTTGGTAGAGAGTTTGGTGAGCTTATAAGTTAGCTTATACTCTCATTGTAATACTTATAAGCTGGCTTATACTCTCAATCAATATTCACTACCAAACAGTGCAAAATTGTTGTAATTTTACGTTTGTTGGTGTGAATGTGTTGTTAATCATTTTTTTACATACACTATTTAATCAAAATCATAAATGGTAATCATGCAATTTATGAAATTACAAACTCGAAAAAATAAGAAAAACTTGTAAATGTGTTAAAGAATATTAACTTAATCAGTCGAGATACATATGTCCTTAATAAGTTATTATCCCCGCCTCGATGCTTTACGGTTTACTTGTGGCTAATGTTCTCCCATAATAACTTGATTACTTCTTATTGAATGGACATTCCTTTCTATAAGAACTTGAACTTGGAAATGGTGGAAACTCTCTCTCTAGACTTTAACAATTAATTCTTTTTCTTTTTCAAGTGAATGTCAAATGAATAACCTAAGGATTCTATTTATAGAGAAAGAGGGATGTTATTGAAGAGATACATTTAAGGATGTAATTCTTTAAAATGTTATATCTCTTCAATGCACTCTTACAACTTAAATGATTATAACCATTCACTCTAAGGGATATATCCCTTCAATTTTGTCTTTCCTAAATATCACATATTAAGGGACAAATCCTTTAATGAGACATCGTATAAATAGACTTATGAATTAGAAAATTTCCAATAGCTTTGAGCATTAAATATTGGTGCAATCACATTTTTTGGTCTCCTCTTTTGATATTCATTTGATATGTGATTCTGCTTTCTAATAATGTTTAGTGTCACAGCTTTCATATCTTCAAAGATGTTTGCGTTAAAAAATATGAGCAAAACAGAAAAAGAGTGTTAACTTTTGTCTTGTTATGTCTTTACTCTAGAATAAAATTGACTAAACGAAAACGTAAAGACAAAGAGAAACCTGAAGTTTTTGAAGAAATTAAGATATTATTGATAAAAATTAAAGTCTAAAATAAAAATGAGGGCTTAATAACATTTTCATAGTAAGCTAGAATTCATAAACTGACCCTATTAACTTAAATTGGTCGTCTTAAAACTTATGAGTCTTATTGAATTAAAACTGAAACAAAAAAACATAAAAAAAAATAGAAAAATTACATGTTGTTTGTTTGAATGATGCGGAAGTCCGTTCAAACGAACATGTTCGTTCAAATGACTCATGAACGAGCAGCATGTGGTTGGCTCGTTCGAACGAGCATGCTACTACATCAAAAGTCAAATTTCTTATACATGGATTCTATGTATATGTGTCACGACCCCCTTCCTAGAGCGGGCCCAACCCTAGAAAGAGGTTCGCGAACTTCTTTAGCTCGAGCATTTTATATGTCATACAAGTCAAATAAATATGCACAAATAGTACTTTAACAAATTTTACAAGTCACGGAATATCTCTCCAATATTATGGTTTACAACGCAATCTTAAAAATATACAAATGATGACTTAAATATCTGGACCAACCCAAAGAAAATAAATGTGGCACGTGGATCAAAATCTGGTACTGGTACTGCTGTGCTGGCAGACTGCCCAGAATGTTTGGGAAAATGGGAGTGAGCTTAAAGAGCTCAGTAAATAAAGCACTCATACTCTCAACATGACCTCACCAACAAAATATGGATATATATAAATATATAATATAATATTTAAAAATAACATATATTATAATATCATCTCAAGAAATCATCCCACAACGATACAAACATCCATCAAATATGGTTGCTAAATTTATTTGAGTGGATTAAAACCAATGGGAGAGTCCTCTCATACTCCCAAGATTTTTCACTATATTATCTCGCAAAATATCTTATCACATCTCATCTCATCTTCGGCCACTATTATACAAAACCCGACAGCATAACATACAGCACACATCACCCAATACAATCACATCTCATATTCAATCCATCAATCTCATCTCAACAATCATGAATTCATATTTCTCATACTTCCAATAACTCAATATAATATCTCCAAAATTTTATATACATATATATATAATTATAATTATATCAATATATATATATATAGACTTTCACAACAACCATCAATCAACAAACAATTATGTTAAGAGAATCATCGTGCATTGTACATAACTCTATCCACGTAAAAGTCCTTAATATGTCTATATCCTCGCTAAAAATCTGAAAAATATAAAATTACAATCAGGTCCCTCAATTTTTCCAAAATTTTAATTTACCCCTAAACTTTCTAAATTTCCATTTTAGCCCCTAAACTTTCCTACCATGTCCATAAAGTCCTCAAGCTCTCGATTATTATCTATTAACCCCTGAAAAATAGAATTTATAGTTTTACCCTATTAATTATGCAAATATACAATTAAGTCCAAAACTTTCAAATTCTATCATTTACACCTCCAAAATGGTAATAATCACGTACCGAGCTCCAACGACCTCCAAATCTCATAATGAATGAGCCGCTGGTCAGAAAATATATCAAGGATCCCGATGATGGTGGTGGTAGGGGATGAAACACAGTGGTTATCGACGATCGGTTAAACACCGATAACTACCGTATTTTGCTCGTTTCTCAACAATCAAAGGTCCGATTTGGGCAAACGAAGTGTCCAACTTGCATATCTCGACGAGGGGAATATTATGGTTTAGGAGGTGTCAAACACGCATGACGGCGCGTAGGGCACGTGGTGACAACAGCAAACGGCGCGTGGGGCGCTTGATGGCGCGTGGCTGGGAATCACAGCGGTGGTCCCGCGGCGTTGGATTCGTCTCATCGAGGGAATTCTCCAGATGTGGTCACTTATCGGAAATGGAGATCAGACGACGTCGAAAAGTTCATTTCTCTCTCTGTCCATAAATTTTGTCTCTCTAGGTATACTCCATAAATTGCTCTCAATTTCTCTCTCTAAAATTCTCTAAAATTTGTCACCGATCACTCAATTTCCTTATCATCACACATATAGTATATGGAAACATGATACAAATTGTATAGTCTCTGCGAATCATGTACTGAGCAAAAATATGAAGATAACAACCATCAAACCCTTCATTCAAACAAAACATCTTCTCACCAATATAAATAAATCTCAATCTCCTGGACCAGCAACACCAAAAGCCACACAACATCAACATACAAATCCATCCATTAAACCAACTAATGAGCAACCACAAAATAAATCACCATCACCATCACCATTGATCCACCACCTTATTGATGTTCTTAAGTATTCCAGCGCCACTTCCTTGCATTCTATTGACCATTTTGCAAGGGCTTCATCATCATTGGTATAAATAATGCTAACATAGTCCTTCCACTCCAAAGCTTTCTCATTCTCAGGCACAAAGCTTGTACCATACTTCACCAACAGGCTCAGACTCACTCCTTACCGATAAACCGCCTTCTTTTACAATGATTACTTGGAAGAACCCTAGAGTCTCAATAGCTTTAGCAATTTATTTTGCAACTTTTTCATGGTTAGGCCCATTGAGCTTGGACAAGTATATGGATGCTTGTGCACAAATGCTTGTATTTCCCATGTCAATTCGCTCATTTGGTGGCTGTATGTATGACTCTGGCACTTTTGATAGGAAAAGTTGGGTGATGATGGAGTAGTGGTTAGGGGTGGTTGGATTTTTTTGTTTGATTAGGAGACAAACAAACATATTTATTGATGATAATGGATGTGGGGTGGATAATTTTATTTAGTTTCAATAATTTTGTAGACAAAGAATCATGTTTTAAGTAATGATTTATAATTGTGGGGTTATGAATATAATGGAGATAAAAATAAAAATAAAATGTATTACAATATGAGTATTTGAAAATTCATGTGCTAGTAGCAACTAACTTCTGTTGTTGCTAAAGTGTGTTTATTGATTCCGAATTATATGTGTGTTTATTACCAAAACCTGGAATGCCTGGAGATATAAGAGAGATAGAAGAAGAGCAAAAAGTGAATTTGTTCTTATAGATTGTTAGTTACTTTTCTTCTTCATAAAATAATTATCTCTCTACTATTGGAACTTGAGTAATTTTGAATATCTTGTAATGAATGTATGATTGTATTATGATATAATTTTCTTAATGGATTTCGCCAAATCTTCTTTATGTTGAGGGTGGGAATCGTAGTTTTCAACCATAATGTTAAGGAATGTTAAGGAATATGGAATCAATATCCAAAATAGAATTCCTAGTACATTTAGGATTGATGATTTTATTATATTTTCCTATTAGATGCAGGTTTCCTATATTCATTATTATTGCTCATTACTATAGGATTCCTTTTCTATTTTGGTTTTCTATGTAGCCTATATAAAGGCTCTTACCATTGTAAATTCATAGAGGGTGAATTCAAGACTTTCTTTCATTATCTAACATGGTATCAGAGATTAGGTTCTGACTTTTCTAGTTTCACTCTCTCTGATTCTCATCGGCGCGTGGGGGATCACGGCTACCATAATTGCGTGACCCTCACGCG
>SKCR01030914.1:0-31056 GCA_019454045.1 Zanthoxylum bungeanum
AATAAATATCCTTCCTAAATTGGATAAATCACATCCCAAATCAAATCCAATCTAATAATCACCTACCTAATAAAATAAATCTCATGCCTAATTAAATAAATCAAACATATGATATTCCTATCTAGCAAAATCTTGTCCCTAATTAAAAAGATGTTTTCCTTATGAAATACTAATTAAAAGATATCACCTTCATTAACAAATATCATTCCTTTCAAACAAGGATTCACCCTACATTTGTCTATAAAAGAGACACAAATCCAACCCTTAGGAGCCCTAGCTCATTCACACAAAAAACCCTTAGTCCATTCACACATAACATTCGCATGAAACCTCCAAGCATTCAAAAAATCCCTTACAATTGTCCTCCAACCAAACCACCATCAAAACAGTTCATCACCGCACACCACAGCCAAAAACCGCCACATATCAACAAGCAAAAACAACAGCTGCATATCACCCTTAAAATAACCCCTACATCCACCGAAAAATAGCAACTCACACCCCTAAAACAGTACGCCTTCACCAAAAACAGTGAACAAAAAAACTGCACTTTAAAACCCTTAAGATTACTGCACAAAACAGCCCCCTAACAGCAAAAACAGCAGTGGAACGGAGTAAAGACAGCGGTCCAAACAACGAAATAGCGAAAGGAAGCAGTGGACCAGTGAACCAGATGAGTTGCGGAGCGTTCAACCCTTCCGACGATCGTGTACCGTGTCCAAAGGCGATTTAAAAAGGTTAGACCTGAGGGCACCCTTTTTTATCTATTCTCATCTTTTTTTTGTTTATTAGAATTCCCTCGCATGAGAGTCGTTTGTTTATATATGTTGTGGCATTGAATGAATGAAATATGTTTTCTCTCTTTTGGTATATCGGATGGAAACTCGGACGTAATTTCCGTAGTAGAATCTGAATGGACAGTATTGCGGTTTCACTCGGGATACAATGCCACGTATCACTTGAGAGATTCACACATTTTGTTTCATCCAACCTTGTATTCGAGCATGATCGAGGTTGCTAGCATGTTATTTATCTTTTTAAGCATGATTAATCGTTAGTATGCTATTACGTTCTGCATTTTACTTTCTATGCATTGTGATGTAATGCGCATGGCTTAGTATGTTAGTCTAAGGTTCTCTTTAAGGGGAGAAAAGTCCAAAAGGATACCTTTACGATAATACTTTGCCCGCCAAACGAAGTGTGTTTGATTGAATGTGAGATATGTTTAATCGGATATATGGAAGTCGATATTATTGTCTTATTCATTTTATGCATTATGATGTAATGCGCATGGGCTAGCTAGGGTGGATTAAAGGTCCTCTATATCGAGGGAAATGCCTAAAAGGCTACCTTTACCACGATGTTTTGCCACGCCTTTTGTTATGTCATTGACCTTTTGCATATCATTGCTCTATTTACGCATGTATCACATTCTAGTGCGGATGGGCTAACTATGGTGGATTAAAGGTCCTCTATTCGAGGGAAAATACCTAAAGGCTACCTTTACCATGATGTTTTTCTGCGCCGGACGAGGTATACTAGATTGAATGGGAATGAGTTCAATCGGGCACATGGGTCCTACATTGTGCATCTATGTATGTGTTGTTTGCGTCGTCTATCATACATCAGGTCATGTCCCATTTAAATGCGTTTACGAACGCTACTCGAACGCGCATGCATTTTGTTTCATCAGGTCTTGTCCCCTCGAACGTGTTCTCGAATGCTATACGAACGCGAACCTTCTGTTTACCATTTGACCTGTTTACTACCGCTACTCGAACACGCACGTATTTTCTTTGTTTTATCATCATAGTTCTGGTCTCGTTCGAAACGCGTTCTCAAACGCTATACGAACGCGAACTTCTATTTACCGTTCGAATGCGTTTACGAACGCTACTCGAAGTTCATGCGTTTGTTTTATCATGCATCAGGTCTTGTCTCGTTCGAACGCAGTCTCGAACTTTATACGAACGCAACCTTCTGTTTACCATTCGAACGTGTTTTTTAAATGCTACACACAACGAACATACAACAGATAACGAACTGAGTCATTTTCATCATATTTCATGCATGATTGCTTCTTGGGTGATTTCTCTTGCATTATGTAATTAACCATGCCATTCCATTATTGACACTTTTGCTGTTATCATCCATTTGTATTCCCGCATTCATCTATTTGATGTGTTCGCAAGATTGGTGTTCAAGCATAATTGGTCGTTAGGATGTTACTTTGTTTCTCAGCATGATTTAGCCATTAATATGTTATTCCTCTATGCATGATCTTGTTTATCTCATTTCGCAATAGGTGTTCCTTATGTTTATGTTTAGGTTGTTATTTAGTTTTCGTGTTTGATGATTCAACAGTTCATAAGATTATTGTGAGATATCGTATGTTCGCTGTTATGATGATTACTTTCATGCATGAGAACTTAGAAGTAGAATATTCTTGGAAATATGTTGCGTAGATTCGATAAATTATTGCATCAAATCATTCATTACAAGTGGCATAAGTAAGGGACCATTCCGAACCCAACGATTTGAGGTCTTCCCTTGCGAGGGGTGAGTGTGGCCTTAAATCATTTTCCCGGTTCACACCGGGTGGTGACTTCATGCTATTTCTCTGGTTTAGTTCCCCTGTGGGCTACTCCGTACTCCCGACCGGGCCGCGAGCCCGGAATAGCGTTGTCCAACATCTGTGTCCTACATTATGTCGACTCCATTGGGGATAGAGAATTGGCCCCGAAATAATGTCTTGTAATGTTTGGATTTGTGCTTTAATTAACCGTGTTTACCGTGGGTTGAAAGGGGTTTAATCAAAGTCATTTTTAAGGCTAGGTAATGGTTGGGTGTCTTCCCTCATTCACTACCTTTCTATAAGGAAAAGCTAGAAAGGCACCTAGATAACCATGTAATCGTAGCCTATTGTGATGGACTAATTTGGAGGACTCGTTGTTTATTCCTGTCACCAAGTGATAAGAGCCTAGAGGCTTGGGTATTTAAGAGAGTTCGTTCCACCCTCCCTCTGGGGAATCTACAATGGGAAATCCATTTGACAGTCAGTCTCGCACCTTAACTCATTGGCATGTACCGTAAGGTATAAAAAAGGTGCGCTCACTTGGTCGCTTGAACCCTTGAGTGGGGAGTCCTAGTTGTGGGCAATCCTTCATCAGCGGGAGTCTTTGTCTATACTCCCCGCAAACCCACACGTAGACCGGAGTTGTATGACCTATAGCAACTGCTTCCTTGTGCTTGTGGACCATCTTCATTTGGATGCAGTTGGACTTATTGTCAGAAATACGAACTTGTTGGGCCATTTAAACTGGGACGAGTTCGTATCCTATGACAGTTGGGCCAAAAGCTTCTGAAATGTCGATGGGCCGCTCTGTAGAAATTATTGCTTTATGCTTGAATTATATTTTTATGCTTGTATTTGTGGACAATCCTCATTTGGACGCAGTTGGACTTTTTGTCAGAAATGCGGACTTGTTGGGCCATTTAAACTGGGACGATTCGTATCCTATGAAAATTGGGCCAAAAGCTTCTAAAATGCCGATGGGCCATCCTTTGTTTGGGCCCCTTATCATTTGAAGTTGTTTAACCATGTTGTCGCAAAGGTGTAAACTTGTTGGGCCTTTTCAACTGGGATAAGTTTGCACCTTGCAATAATATGATTGAAGCTTTAAAATGACAATGGGCCGAATTATATGTTCCACACATCACACGTATCCCATGCATCTCATGCATACACACATCATGTTAACTCTCTTGTGTCTTAAGAGCCATCATAGATATCCGTTGGGTTAGGGAAAGAGGAAGACTTGTTAAAAGACCAATAGCAAACATGAGCGAATCAGAGAATGAAACATCCCGTATGGATTAGTTGGAAACCAATCTCACCAAGGTTACTGAACAGTTGCAAGCCTTGACTGCTGCTATGGCTAATATGGTTGTGCCACGTGCTGGGGGAAAACTCAGAATGAGAATGAGAGGTGTGAAGACCCTCGACTAGATTGAATGATGATATTCCAGGTTTTGATTATGATATGGCTGAAATGCTGTGGGGAAAGTGGCAGGGTCTCAAGCTGAACTGCAGGAAACTCCGAGATCAGGTAGAGTCGGTTACCCGTAAGATGAGGGACAAACATGAAGACTGCTAGATTATGAGGCAATGACCTTGAAGAATAGTTTCCAGCTCAATTCAAGATGCCAGATATGGCCAGGTTCAACAAGAATGGGGATCCGAGGGTCTATCTCCGTCAGTATGTTTCAGTTATGAGTTCAGTGGGTTTATCCAAGCGTCAGGTTCAAAAAATGTTTGGGATGTCACTCGAGGGGGCACCTGTGGTATGGTATCACAACCTGGAGAGGAAGATCAATGAGGATTTGAGGGAATTGGCAGAGGCCTTTTTGAAACAGTATGTTACAGATCTGGAGATCGACTTGTTACTCCGAGACTTAGAAAACACCAAGCAGATGCCAGAAGAAAGCTTCAAGAAATATGTAGACCGTTGGAGGATCCAGCTTTTGAAAATGCAGACTCGACCCTCTGAGAATGACCAGATAAAAATGATTATCAAGGGTACTAAGCCATCAATCTATGGCAATTGAGGAGGATGACCTCCATGATTACTGATTTTCGACAGTTGAGGGATACTGTCATGGATATTGAAGAAGAAGAAGCTGAGAACAGAAAGTTCTATAGCCTGAACAGGAGGCCCATTGGAGGAACATCAGGTGCCAAACCTGTTTCTGCTGAGATTGCTGTTATCCGGAACCGGCGTTTCTCCGACCTGGGTAGACCCTTGTCTAAGGTATTGGAGAAATTAAAGAGACATGGACTTCTGAAACCCTTAGAAACCAAACCACTTCCACACCCTCCACCACCACATCTCAAACTGAACCACTATTGTCATTTCCATCAACAGAATGGCCATGACACTGACAATTGTGCCCGCCTTCGCCATGAAATCCAGGACCTTATAGACTCCAAAAAGATACCCGACCCAGAAACAGAACAGCCTAACACACACAAAAACCCCCTGCCGAATTACCACTCTGTCCCACCACCAACCTATATGATAAACTCTGGCCTACCCGAAAGCCTTGTCCTCAAATCCTTTGACCACCAAGCCTTATGCCTGGGAATTTGGGATAGCAGCAGCGAGGATGAAACAGAACAGGGGAAGAATTTCTGGGAAGATTTCTCCAGTAGTGATGAAGAGGTGGTAAGAGGAATAACACGCAGCGGGCGTTTCTACAGTGATACGGCTGAGAAGGGTAAAGAAGTGTTGACAGAAGGGAGAGAACTGGCTGAGAATACAGAAAATGCTGAGAAAGATATAGTGCTGCAACAGTTGAAAAAGACACGGGCACAGGTCAGCATCTGGGAATTGTTGTGTTCATCATAGGAGCACAGACGTGCTATGGTTGAGGCCTTGAGCAAGATAGTAGTAATGGAGGTTGCCAACCCCGCGATGTTTGTCAGATCAGTGCAAAAGGAAGCTTTGCAGATAATAACCTTTTCTGAGGAGGAACTCCCTGCCGAGGGAAGAAATCACAACAAGTCTTTATTCATCAGAGCTGAAGTGAGGGGCAAGAAGACATCTTGTGTGATGGTAGATGATGGCTCATCCATCAATGTATGTCCATTGAAGATTTTGGCGAAGCTGGGTATGAAGGCAACGGATCTGGATCTCTCCAATATGACCATCAAAACTTACGATGATAGCAAGCGAGGAGTTAGAGTGTGAGGTAGGAGTTAGAGCACAGTACTGGATATCCCGGCTACTTTTGCTTTGTTATTGGGAAGGTCGTGGTTCCACAAGCTTGGGGTAGGGGTGAGCAACGGTTCGGGTTACCGGAACCGGTTGGACCGGACGATTTTTCGGGTTTGGAACCGGAACCGATTGTAATCGGGTAGGTTCCGGTTCCAAAAATGAAGGAACCGATTTTTACCGGGTAGGTTCCGGTTCCAAAATTATCGGAACCGGAACCGGACCATGGAACCGGTTTTATACTTTCTTTTACTGTTTTTTTTTTGATTTTGTATGCTTATTCAGTATTATATATTCTTTTTTCCGATATTTTGCTGAAACACTTAATTCACTTCTAGTTAATTCAAGAATCACATTTATATTTATTTTATAGTTTTTTTTTTGCCGTTATTTTTCTTCATACTGTCTTTGGTCTTTTTTGGATCTAACTTCGTTATTTTTTTTAAAAAAAATTATTATTTTATTTTTTTTATGAAAATTCAGAAGAAACAGGGCAATGGCAGCAAAGCAAAGTAATGCAGCAGTTTCCGCACTCCGATTTGGTCCCCGTTTTTTCCTACGGACTCGTATTGGAATGTATTTTTCATTAAAATATTTTAAAATAGGGTAATTCGAAACCGGACCGGAACCGGACCGGAACCAAATTAGAACCGAATAATAGGGTACCCTGTTTAATCGGGTAGGTTCCGGTTCCACTTAGTGCGGAACCAAATTTTTCTGGGTAGGTTCCGGTTCCATGCGGAACCGGAACCGAAACCGGTTTGCTCACCCCTAGCTTGGGGGCGTGCCCTCCACTCTGTATCAGGTTATTAAGTTCCCTACGGGGGAGAGATTGTCACCATCCGAGCTGAAGTAGATAATGATGTGGTTGCTTTAGAGATACGGCCTTTCGTGAGGTTGCAGGGTATCGGTAACTTTTGAGGAGTGGGTGGATCCTAAGGTGGCTAGGATCATGGAGAAGATGAAGTTCGAGTCGGGTAAAGGTTCGACATTGCCAAACTTTAAGGGACAGACTACCCGGAGAGGGTTGGGATACATGTCTGATGAGGATAAGCCGAAAGCCAAGAAGAAATGGTTGAAGCTGATGGAATGTTTTGTGAAGGCAACGAGATATCAGGGAGAACCTGAACCGATAGAAGTAAATGGGATTGTGGTACCCGGGTTTGAGATCTTTCAGGAGGTGATAAGTGAGAAGTCACTGGCATCAGAAATTATGAAGAATGAAGAGGAGAAATGGGAAGAAGAGCTGATGAAGTTGGAGGGCCTAACCCTTGAGGAAAAAGAGGAAGAACCAGTTGTGGAAGATAAAGCATCTGTGGATGATGAAGATGTTTATCTCTCTGATTTATTTGAATGTATTCATGCATCTGCTAGCAATAAAGACAATCATTTTGCTTACTCGTCTGAGTCTCTCCCTTTCAATTTGCATGACTTGAGTATATTTGATATCAGTTCCACCAGGACAAATGCATTCAACCTTGGCACGCTTGAGAGCCCCAAGGAAATTCTAATTGTAAGTGAGGTTACCTCTGAGGAGCGGGAGAAATTAGAAGGAATATTGGCCAAATATGCCAAAGTGTTTGCTTGGTCCTATGATGACATGCCTAGAGTAGACAGAAGCATCTCCCAGCATACAATACCAACTTATCCAAATATGAAGCCAATGAAACAGAAACTTCGGCGGATGAGACCTGAGTGGGCCGAGAAAGTAAGAGAAGAAGTCAAGAAACAGATAGATGTGGGATTCCTGGAAGTGGTGAAGTATCTTGAGTGGTTGGCAAATATTATGCCGATGCCAAAGAAAGACGGGAAAGTCAGAATGTGTGTGGATTACAGAGATCTTAACAAGGCTTGTCCGAAAGATGATTTTCATTTACCTCATATTGATGTACTAGTTGATAGTGCAGTTTTATCTTCCATGTATTCATTTGTAGATGGGTTTTCAGGGTACAATCAGGTTCTTATGGCTGAAGAAGACAAGCACAAGACGACCTTTGTCACCGAGTAGGGCACATATTGTTACAAGGTAATGCCATTTGGGCTCAAGAATGCAGGAGCTACTTATCAGCGGATGGCCACTACACTATTCCACGACTTGATGCACAAAGAGATTGAAGTATATGTGGATGATATGATGGTGAAATCAGAGACAAGAATTGGGCATATAGAAGCACTGGAGAAGTTCCTTCAGAGAGTTGACAAATACAACTTGCGGCTGAATCCCAAGAAATGTGTGTTTGGGGTAACATCATGAAAATTGCTGGGACATACAGTTGGAATGGGAGAAATAGAGGTAGACTCTGAGAAGATCAAAGAAATTACTGAGATGCCAGCACCGAAGACAGAGAAAGAAGTCAGAGCATTCCTCGGGAAAATTCAGTATATCAGTCGGTTCATCGCCAAGTTGACATCAGTATGTGAGCCTATCTTCAAACTGCTGAGAAAAAACCAGCCAGTGAAATGGAATGAGCAATGTCAAGCAGCCTTCGATAAGATCAGAGAATACTTGATAAAACCCCATGTATTGAAACCTCCGAGACCGGGCAGACCCTTGATATTGTATTTGGCCATAGAATCAGAAGCACTGGGGGCAATGATGGTACATGCAGATGAGACAGGAGTAGAGCATGCAGTCTATTATCTCAGTAAGAAGATGCTTCCGTACGAAGCCCGCTATCAAGAAGTAGAGAAGATCTGTTTGGCAGTGGTATGGGCGTCCAGAAAACTGCGACATTACTTCCAGTCTTACAAGATCCAGGTGGTAGCCAAGGAGAATCCTTTGAAGTATCTGTATTCAGTACCTTCGCTAGTGGGGAAGTTGGGCAGATGGTTAGTGTTGCTGATAGAGTTTGACATTGAGTATCTCACCTCAAAATTAATCAAGGGGCGAGCCGTAGCAGAGTTCCTGGCATTGCAACCTATTGAAGGGGATCAGTACAGGTTTGAATTCCCAGATGAAGAGATCCAAGCAATAACAATTCAAGGATGGAAAATGTATTTCGACGGAGCGGTGAATTGCAAAGGAGCCGGAATTGGGATTGTGATAGTGACCCCCGAGGGAGAAACCTTGCCTATGGCCAAGAGGTTGACGTTCGGAGTAACTAACAACATGGCCGAGTATGAAGCATGTGCTTTTGGATTGACTGCATTGATAGCCTTGAAGGCTGAGAGCGTGGAGGTCTACGGAGATTCGATGTTGGTAGTCCGACAGATGCAGAGAGAATGGGAATTGAAGGAAGAACGGTTGAAACCTTACCTTTTTTACCTCAGAAATTTGGCACAGGCTATCCCCGATTGTAAGTTTCAGCACTTGCCACGAGAAGAGAATCAGATGGCAGACGCATTAGCTACACTTGCAGCGACTTGGGAAAATCCAGAGAAGTTAGTGATGAGACCATTGGTACTGACAACAGCAAACATACATGTTTATGAGATAGAAAGAGTTCTGGAAGTGGAGATCGACGATGGTAAACCTTGGTATCATGACATTCAAAAGAATCTGGAACACAGGAACTCCCGGAGGGAGCAAGCAGAAAAGACAGGGTAGCTATTCAGAAGTTAGCTTCTCAGTATGTGATTTTGAAAGGGGAACTGTACAAGAGGCAAGCAAATGCTATTCAGCTGAAGTGTTTGAGAAAAGAAGAGGCTCAGAAGGTAATGGAAGAAATACACGCCGGGGTATGTGGACCGCACATTAATGGGTTGAATTTGTCTCGCAAGATTGTAAGACAAGGTTTCTACTAGTTGACCATGGAGACAGACTGTGCAAAGCTAGTAAAACATTATCATAATTGTCAAGCACACGGTAATTTGAATCATCTACCGCACACAGAGTTGCATGGGCCATCAGAGCCATGGCCTTTCTCAGCATGGGGAATTGATATGATCGAGGAGATTCGACCGAATGCATCGAATGGACATCGTTTCAAAGTAGTGGCAGTGGAATACTTCTCAAAATGGGTGGAAGCCGAGTCATTCTGTAGTGTTACAGCAAAACAGATGGCGAAGTTCATAGCTCGGAACATCATATGTCGATATGGGATGCCGCATCATGTAGTGACAGATAACGGAGTTCAGTTTCAAGGGGAAACAAAGGCAATGCTACAGAGATATGGGATAGGACATCACAAGTCGTCACCTTACCGGCCGCAGGCAAATGGGCCAGTTGAGGCAGCCAATAAGACAGTAAAGAAGATATTAGCCAAGATGACAGATAACTGCAAAGATTGGGCTAACAAGCTACCGTATGCCCTGTGGGGGTACAGAACATCAGTAGTAAGAACAGCAACATGAGCCACGCCTTACTCTTTGGTCTATGGAATGGAAGCAGTACTGCCAGTTGAAGTTGAGATACAATCCTTGAGGGTATTAGCAGAAACAGAGTTACCTGAACAAGAATGGGCCGCACAGAGATTTGAACAGTTAGCACTACTGGATGGAAAGAGGCTGAAGTCCTTGCATCACATGCAGATATATCTGAATAGACTAGCCCGAGCATTCAACAAGAAGGTGCGTCCTACTAAGATCAGAAAAGGTGATTTGGTACTAAAGCCGTCGACGACAGACCCAAGAGGAAAGTTCAGACCTAACTGGGAATGACCCTACATAGTGCAGAAAGTAATGGGAAATGGGGCAGTGAGACTGTCAGATTTGGAAGGGAACGAGTTCACCGAGCCGATCAACGTGGATAGATTGAAGCAGTATTTTGCCTGAGGGAAAGAAGACCGAGCAGTCACCAATGGAATTGATAGGAGACCTAACCCAACGGGATAGGAAACTCATTCATGCATGCATGCATACACGTAACATATTTGCATTCTTTTTGTGTTTGTTCTGTTTTGTAATAACAGGTTTCAAAGAAGAAAAAAGAGAAAGCGGTAAAAGCAAGACAACCAGAAGCAGCAACAGTACAGTGTCATCAATTTTAGGAAGGAATCAGTATCAGTTTGGGGGCGAGGCCCATGTCAACATCGGTTTAGGGGCGAGGCCCACATCAACATCAGTTTGGGGGCGAGGCCCATGTCAGCATCAGTTGGGGTATGAGTCCCAAGGTCGAGGCCCACATCCGCATCAGTTTGGGGCGAGGCCCACATCAAACATCAGTTTGGGGGCGAAACCCATGTCAGCATCAGTTGGGGGATGAGTCTTTGGGTCGAGGACGACATCCGTATCAGTTTGGGGGCGAGGCCCACATCAACATCGGTTTGGGCCTACACTAACACCAGTTTGGGGGCGAGGCCCATGTCAGCATCAGTTGGGGGATGAGTCCCAAGGTTGAGGCTGACCGGCGTAAACACACGCGTATAACGCAAGCGCACGTATCGTTCAAGTAGTATAAAAAGTATCGATCCCACGAGGACTTAATACCTAAGCTATTAATTTTATGAGGTCAAATGATTACTAGTATCTAACAGGTTGTTTGATTGAATTGAAATTGTGACGATTCTAAATTTAAAAACAAGTAAATAAAATTGTTCAAAAGTAGGTTTTAAGAAAATTCAATATTAAAAACTATCTAGGGTTGTGATTTCTTCCAATATTATTTAAAAATGAAGTGGTTATCTTAAAGTTAGGTAATATATTGATTTATTAACCTGGAACACTAAATTATGTAAAAGCCTCTTCCGATGGTCAATTATAAATACCTAGTATAATCCAATTGAACCATATGTCTATGTCAACCAAATTACCTAGATTCATTAAGATTAAGTTCCAATTTGGCTACCCCCGCCCGACAGGTATATTCCTATCCTGTAAGGAAATCTATTAAAGGGTTATCTATCATCAAGGAAGATCGTGGGCTATTGAGTCTAAGGTCTTAAACTTAAAATCCCTATGTCTAGTTCATTTTAAGTTTACCTAGTCAATTTTATTAGTGGCCAGTTAATAAAAAGCATTAAGATTAAGACTCAATAAATAAATCTTTATATTACCCAAACTATAGTCTAACCCCTTATAAACCGATGATATTGGAATTCATCACAACCCTAGATAACTAATTTAGTTATGATACATAGCTAAGGCTAGTAAAAACTTAAAAGTAAAAGTCATAAAGTAAAAATGCGGAAAAGTAAATGCGGTAAAGTAAATACTGAAAAGTAATAAATTAAAATACTAAGGTAAAAGGAATTACTTTTACTATTTACTATTTGATATCTCCCTTAAAATAATATATAAAGTTGTGATAATATTATCAACCAGCCATATAGGCGGTAACCTGATTAAGTCAAATTAAGTCCAACTAGCCATTAAGGCGGTAATATTTGTCCATAATCCAGCCATAAAGGCAGAACTAAAATAAACCAGCCATAAAGGCGGAACCAAAATTTAATTACCAACCGACCAATCTGGCGGTATCCTTGATTAGTCAGGTTTAAACCAGATTAAAATGAATTACCAACCGACCAATATGGCGGTATCCTTTTTAAGTCAAATTTTAAATAGTGAATATATTATTTTTAAGGGAGATTAATCTAAATAGCAATAGTAAAATAATTACATTTCACCTTAGCAGAGGGAAGTTACCTCCTCATGGTTGAATACTAAAACTGTAAAAATAAAGAAAGTAAATTACTATTATTACATAACGTAATTAAAATTTAATTACAAAACTTAAATTAAAAGAAACTAGAGAGAAGACTCCATATTTACATCAAATAAATGAGAGAAAATGGTACAACTGAAACTGAAACATCGAGCTGAATTTATAGGCCTCGGTGGGCTCTGAGCGTCGCGACGCCAAGGGTTATAGCGTCGCGACGCTGGAACAGTTAGGCGTGGCACGCTGATGGCTTGACACGTGGAAATTCGGATAAGAAGATAAGGCGACACGTGGCGAGGCGGCTGAGAGCTCAATTATTATGCTGATGTGGCGAAAGGGAGTGTCGGCACCGTAGGATTGCGACACGATGCAAGGCGTGATTGGTTGATGATGACGTGGCGGTGAGGTGGCAAGTTGACTCGGTCAACTGATGATGTGGACGTTGATGTGGAGTGACACGTGGCAATGGTGATTGTCGGCACCGTAGGATGATGACATGTGGCTCAGCGCACGTTAGCATATCGGCTGTGATGGTGACACGTGGCACGGCGCACGTTAGCAAAGTCAAATTTTCTCAGATTCTGACTTATGGACCCGACGCACGTTAGCACTGTTCGGTGTACTTTAGGTGTCGCGACACCAAGGGCTTGCGCGTCGCGACGCGCCCAAATTACCAAAATTCCTATTTTTCCAATTTTCACTGTTTTGCTCCAAATCACCTCCATAATGTCCTGAAACTTTATTTATCTACAAAATAACACAAAACACATCAAAATATTCACAAAACTCAAGAAACTATACAAAATATTAGGTTAAATAAGTGGGAAATAGTGATAGAATTACCACTCATCAAAGGCCCACATCCGCATCAGTTTGGGGGCGAGACCCACATCAAACATCAGTTTGGCGGCAAGGCCCATGTCAACATCAGTTGGGGGATGAGTCCCAGGGTCGAGGCCCACATCCGCATCAGTTTGGGGGTGAGGCCCATGTCAACATCGGTTAGGGGGCGAGGTCCACATCAACATCAGTTTGGGGGCGAGGCCCATGTCAGCATCAGTTTGGGGATAAGTCCCAAGGTCGAGGCCCACACATATCATCAGCAATTTTAGGGATGAGTCCCAGGGGCGAGGCCCACGTCAGTATCAGTATCAGTTTTGGAGATAAGTCCCAGGGTCGTGACCCACATCATCAGCAGTTTTGGGGATGAGTCCCAGGGTCGTGACCCACATTATCAGCATCAGTTTTGGGGAAGAGTCTCAGGGCCGTGACCCACATTATCAGCATCAGTTTTAGGGATGAGTCCCAGGGTCGTGACCCACATCATCAGCAGTTTTGGGGATGAGTCCCATGGTCGTGACCCACATTATCAGCATCAATTTTGGGATGAGTCCTAGGGTCATGACCCACATTATCAGCATCAGTTTTGGGGATGAGTCCCAGGGTCGTGACCCACATCATCAGGAGTTTTGGGATATGTCCCAAGGTCGTGACCCACATTGTCAGCAGTATTGGGATGCGTCCTAGGGTCGAGGCCCCCGTTGTCGGTTGCAGTTATTGGGATGCGTCCCAGGATTGAGGTCCACTGCATCATCAGTTTTGGGGATGCGTCCCAGGGTCGTGACCCACTTTGTCAGTGGTATTAGGATGCGTCCCAGGGTCGAGGCCCCCGTTGTCCGTTGTAGTTATTGGGATGCGTCCCAGGATCGAGGTCCACTACGTCATCAACTCAGCTCGAGGCAGCAGGGAAGTCAGGTGGCAGCTGGCGAGCCATATAAGTAAAAATGCATTGCACGACATTAATAGGATTGTCATTGTCACACACTGCACAAGTCCCATCAAAATGGGGGAGACTGTAGGCACTGCATTTTGCATGTAAGTCCCTATGATGAGTCTCATTTGGAGACACTACCTTTTAAATCACGGAAGTCGCGGGAAACGAATATCGAAAGGGAAAATTCAGAATAAGTATGTCAGCGGATTCGATTCACATGTTCACTGCTTTCGTTCGTACTGCGTTCGTTAACATGTTCGAACGTCAAGCAGATTGTGGGCGTTCGTGTAGCGTTTGAATCGGCATTCGAACGGTGTCGGTACTTCTGGTTTTGCTGCTAGCCTCACGCCCAAGCCCAATTAGCCCACCAAAGCCCATCCAAAATAATTAAAATATTTAAAACACATGTCATAAATTAAAATAATATCCTTCCTAAATTGGATAAATCACATCCCAATCAAATCCAATCTAAATAATCACCTACCTAAATAAAATAAATCTCATGCCTAATTAAATAAATCAAATATATGATATTCCTAATCTAGCCAAATCTTGTCCCTAATTAAAAAGATGTTTTCCTTATGAAATACTAATTAAAATATATCACCTTCATTAACAAATCTCATTCCTTTTCAAACAAGGATTCACCCTAGCCTTTGTCTATAAAATAGACACAAATCCAACCCTTAGGAGCCCTAGCTCATTCACACAAAAAAACACTTCGTCCATTCACACATAACATTCGCAAGAAACCTCCAAGCATTCAAAAAATCCCTTACATTGCCGTCCAACCAAACCACCATCAAAACTAGTTCAGCCGCACACCAACAAGCCAAAAACAGCCACACATCAAAAAGCAAAACAACAGCTGCATATCACCCTTAAAATAACCCCTACATCCACCGAAAAATAGAAACTCACACCTCTAAAATAGTAAGCATTCACCAAAAACAGTGAACAAAAACTGCACTTTAAAACCCTTAAGATTACTGCACAAAACAGCCCCCTAATACAGTAAAAAAAATAGTGGAACAGACTAAAGACAGCGGTCCAAACAACGAAATAGCGAAAGGAAGCAGTGGACCAGTGAACCAGAGGAGTTGCGGAGCGTTAACCCTTCCGACGATCGTGTACCGTACGTCCGAGAGGCGATTTAAAAGGTTAGACCTGAGGGCACCCTTTTTATCTATTCTCATCTTTTTTTTTTGTTTATTAGAATTCCCTCGCATGAGAGTCATTTGTTAATATATGTTGTGATCCTTGAATGAATGAAATATGTGTTCTCTCTTGTGGTATATCGGATGGAAACCCGGACTTAAATTCCGTAGCTGAATCTGAATGGACGGTATTGCGGTTTGCACTCGGGATACAATGCCACGTATCACTTAAGAGATTCACACATTTTGTTTCATCCAACCTTGTATTCAAGCATGATCGGGTTGCTAGCATGTTATTTATCTTTTAAGCATGATTTAATCGTTAGTATGCTATTACTTTCTGCATTTTACTTTCTATGCATTGTGATGTAATGCGCATGGGCTTAGTATGTTAGTCTAAAGGTTCTCAATTTGAGGGGAGAAAAGTCCAAAAGGATACCTTTACGATAATACTTTGCCGCGCCAAACGAAGTGTGTTTGATTGAATGTGAGATATGTTTAATCGGATATATGGAAGTCCATATTATTGTCTTATTCATTTTTATGCATTATGATGTAATGCGCATGGGCTAGCTAGGGTGGATTAACGGTCCTCTATTCGAGGGAAATGCCTAAAAGGCTACCTTTACCACGATGTTTTGCCACGCCTTTTGTTATGTCATTGACCTTTTGCATATCATTGCTCTATTTACGCATGTATCACATTCTAGTGCGGATGGGCTAACTAGGGTGGATTAAAGGTCCTCTATTCGAGGGAAAATACCTAAAGGCTACCTTTACCATGATGTTTTTCCGCGCCGGACGAGGTATACTAGATTGAATGGGAATGAGTTCAATCGGGCACATGGGGTCCTACATTGTGCATCTGTGTATGTGTTTGCGTCGTCTATCATACATCAGGTCATGTCCCATTTAAATGCGTTTACGAACACTACTCGAACGCGCATGCATTTTGTTTCATCAGGTCTTGTCCCGTTCGAACGCGTTCTCGAATGCTATACGAACGCGAACCTTCTGTTTACCATTTGAACGTGTTTACTAACGCTACTCGAACACGCACGTATTTTCTTTGTTTTATCATGCATAAGGTCTGGTCTCGTTCGAACGCGTTCTCAAACGCTATACGAACGCGAACCTTCTGTTTACCGTTCGAACGCGTTTACGAACGCTACTCGAATGTTCATGCGTTTTGTTTTATCATGCATCAGGTCTTGTCTCGTTCGAACGCTTTCTCGAACGCTATACGAACGCAAACCTTCTGTTTACCATTCGAATGTGTTTTCAAATGCTACACGAACGCACATACACTGAACTGAGTCATTTTCATCATATTTCATGCATGATTGCTTCTTGGGTGATTTCTCTTGCATTATGTAATTAACCATGCCATTCCATTATTGACATTTTTGCTGTTATCATCCATTTGTATTCCCGCATTCATCTATTTGATGTGTTCGCAAGATTGTGTTCAAGCATAATTAGGTCGTTAGGATGTTACTTGTTTCTCAAGCATGATTTAGCCATTAATATGTTATTCCTCTATGCATGATCTTGTTATCTCCTTTCGCAATAGGTGTTCCTTTATGTTTATGTTTAGGTTGTTATTTAGTTTTCGTGTTTGATGATTCAACATGTTCATAAGATTATTGTGAGATATCGTATGTTCGCTGTTATGATGATTACTTTCATGCATGAGAACTTAGAAGTAGAATATTCTTGGAAATATGTTGCGTAGATTCGATTAAATTATTGCACAAAGCATTTCATTACAAGTCGTATAAGTAAGGGACCATTCTGAACCCAACGGTTTGAGGTCTTCCCTTGCAAAGGGTGAGTGCGGCCTTAAATCATTTTCCCGGTTCACACCGGGTGGCGACTCCATGTTATTTCTCCAGTTTAGTTCCCACGTGGGCTACTCCGTACTCTCGACCGGGCCGCGAGCCCGGAACAGCGTCGTCCAACATATGTGTCCTACATTTACCGACGCAAGTTTCCAAACCGATAAAGATGACTGTAAGTCGAAATTCGGGTACATATTTTGTTTAATAACGGAGCAGTAAGCTGGAAATCTTCCAAGCAAGAGACTGTTACCGATTCAACAACAAAAGTGGAGTACATTGTTGCAGCTGAAGCAGCAAAAGAGGCTGTTTGGATCCATAAATTCCTAATTGGATTAGGAGTAGTTCCGTTAGCAGCTGAGCCCGTTCCATTGTTTTGTGACAATAACGGGGCTATAGCACAGGCTAAGGAACCGCGGTCTCATCAACGATCCAAGCATGTTCTTCGACGTTTCCATCTGATTCGTGAGATCATACATCGTGGCGATGGGAAGATCGAGAAGGTCGCATCAGAGGACAACATTGCAGATCCGCTGACGAAAGTTATTCCTCAGCAAAAGTTTGAGCGACATGTACATAGTTCAGGTGTTAGATGCTTGAGTGACTGGCTTTAGGCCAAGTGGGAGATTGTTGGACAATTATGACCCATAGCATCACTATTTGTAAAAGACATTATGGTTTTTGTACAAATTAACTATGTGACAATGGAAATTGCATTTTATCATTTTGTAATTTGATTACTTAAATATATAAATGATAAAAGTCCATATGATTAGTTCCGAATTATAAGATATGAGACAATATCAATCCATAAAGGTTTAATCATTAAATATCCCTAGTCGTAGTATTATCGAGACTGGACATCGATAATGCAGAATAGACTAGTATTGCATTTGTGCGTGTTATGGAAGCGTAACAACATAGTTCTCATATATTTAAGTATTGGATACTTATGCAAGTGTGATAGGAGGTTGTGTTTACCGATGGTACGGAAACAGCTTCGCTCTGGATAGACCCCGCGGAATCCCATTGGTAGTATGACTATGTGTCTATGGGAATCCGCATCAGAGTAGGTGTATTTGGTCTTAACCTGAGACTTGCATCGCTAGTACTTGCGACAATCAATACGCTTTGGTTTTGGTCATCCAGGACTTTAACAGGTTCTGTGTACGCCTCTTCTGGGTTTATTGAGAATTGTAGTGTATTTGGTGTGATGTCAAGATGGAAGTATCACTTCAGTCATATGGAGATGATGATCACGCTGGGATACAGAACTGGTACTCTAATTGGTTGCAACCATCGGGATAATATGACAATGTTATGATTATCCGATTAAATAGACTAGTTGCTTGTGATCCGATATATGTTTCGTACGGGGCAGACACTATTCCAGCCCCAGGCCTTGCATGTGACATCCGATACTAGATCGTAATACGCAATACTACGTATACTACGCCTGACATAGATTATATATTCCTTTAAGAATATTTCTGGAGAATTGGGTAGGCACGGTGCTTTGCTAGAAGCCAACCATGTCTCATAAATTGGTAAGAACGTAGTACAAGGTACTCACGTGTTCGGATAGTCCGACGACCGGATTTACTGCTAACATATACAGGGATCTCATGGGTCGTTTCCCGAAGATTCACCGATGACGTATGATTCGAACATAATTAATCTAGGATTAATTACGGAGAGATTTTATCTGGGATAAAATACTATTAGAAGAGAGAGAACGATTAATTCACAATTAATCGATAAAATATATATTTGATATATTAAACGAAATTAGATTTTGACGTGGAATTAAAATTGGATTTTAATTTGGGCAAACGAATTAATTTAGAATTAATTCGCGAGCGACGTGAATAGTAATTTTACTAGGCATAATTATTTAATTAAATTTGATTTAATTATGTCGCAACGGAAAATTCGTTAATTCGAAATTAACGAACCCGAGCCCGGAATGTGTTTGCGGGCCCACTCGCATTTTGAATTAAAGTGGGGCCCACAAGTCACATCGCAAGTCACATCGCCTGTCACTTTAGTGATGGAAGTCATGTCACCTTTTTGTGATTGACAACCAGTCACTATTCATGATGGGAGTAGATGAATGCATTGAATGCCATTTTCCCTCCATTTTGCTTTATGCTTTTTGGAAAAGCATATACCAAATATGTGAGAGACTTTTGTAATAGTTTTTTTTAGAAAAAACAAAACAAAAGAAATTGAAAAAACTTTCTCTCCCTCTCCATCTTCCTTGGCCGAATACTACAAGGCTTTTAGGGAAATATTTGTTGCAAATATTTCCTTTTGCTAGCACATTAAAGAATCATATCAAGGTGTTAGGGAAACCAATCCTTGAGCTTGGAATCAACAACAAAGCTTGGAGCTTGGATTTCAACTTCAAAGAGGACATTGGCCGAAACTAGGAGGAAATAAAATTTTTTGTGTTCAACGCATCCAGCATCCGTTCTTTGTAAGTATGATTCCGCCATTCTTACTTTAGTATTCACATGATTTCAT
This sequence comes from Zanthoxylum bungeanum, assembly GCA_019454045.1. NCBI lineage: Eukaryota > Viridiplantae > Streptophyta > Magnoliopsida > Sapindales > Rutaceae > Zanthoxylum > Zanthoxylum bungeanum. Next base: position 19,611 of record SKCR01030914.1, read on the forward strand.
TGCTTTATATGATCTTGGAAATGCCTTAGAGACCAACACCCCGTACGAAGCATATATCGGATCATTAGCAACTCGTCTCTTTAATAGGATAATCATGACTTTGTCATACTATCCCGATAGTTGCAGTATTTAAGAGTACCAATTTTGTATCATGCGTGATCATCATCTCCATATGATTGAAGTGATACTTCCATCTTGACATCACACCCAATACAATACGATTCTCAGTAAACCCAGAAGAGGCGTACACAGAACCTGTTAAAGCCCAGGACGACCAAAACCAAAGCGTACTGATTATCGCAAGATTAGCGATGCAAGTCTCAGGTTAAGACCACATACACCTACCCTGATTCGGATTCCCATAGACACATAGTCATACTACCAATAGAATTCCCGGGGGTCTATCTAGAGCGAAGCTGTTCCCGATCCAACGGCGAACAGAACCTCCTATCACACTTGCATAAGTATCCAATACTTAAATATATGAGAACTATGTCGTTAAGCTTCCATAATGCGCACAAGTGTAATACTAGTCTATTCTGCATTATCGATGACCATTCTCGATAATACTACGACTAGGGATATTTAATGATTAAATCGTTCGTCGATTAATATTGTCTCATATCTTATTAATCTGGAACTAATCATAAGGATTTTTATCATTTATATATATCCAAGTAATCTAATTACAAAATGATAAAATAGCAATTTTCTTTGTCACACAGTTAATTTGTACAAAAACCACAATGTCTTTCACAAATAGTGATGTTATGGGTCACAATTGTCCAACAGACTTGTATAGTTTAGCGATATTATCTGTGGTCGTCATAATTCATGAGTTGGTAAATTATGAACACGAAATTGGATTTCGTGATGGATAAACCCAAACTTAGAGAGTCTCACAATATGAAGTGTACTTGTTGAGCACTTGGGCAACGCGTTATGAGTAATATAGATTATTCATAATATTTCATTGAAATAAATGAGTTAATTCGAATCGTTTAAACGGTTAAACGAAAATACATGCATTATGGGCATTTCGGCCAATTAATAATTAATGTGTACTTGTATTTGATACAAAATTTGATTTCATACATATTAATTATTTGTCAAATGAGACTTTGACACATGCCATTAACATATGTGTTTGTTAGTTAATGTAAATAAAAATACATATATAATAATAATCGCATTAATTAATTATTTAGATGTTTAAATGTTAAATATCTAAATAATTAAATTATTTCAATATTACATAATGTTATGCAATATGTTTGATTATTATTGGTTACATGTGGCATGATTTTATTAAGCTTAAAGTTTACAAATTGGATTTGTCAACTTAAGGCTTATTATTATTTAATTTGATTAAAACGACCAAAATGCCCTCCCCCCCCCCCCTCAAAAGTCGGTTAAGGCTCACTATTTAAAGTGAAATTTTTTCATTTCCCTTTGAATAAGAAGCCATGGCCCAAATCCACCTCCATAAAAAGCACCCAAAAATTTCTTGAAGAGTCAAGGAAGAAAGTGAAGAAAATCAAGAAAAAGTTCGAGGAAATTGCAAGATTTGGAGGTAATCTTCAATAATCTTAAACTTAGAAAGATTGTTTCTTGTTCTTGAATATCTAGAATAGTTCTAGGGTTTCTTTTTTTCTTAGTTTTTAGGACTTTTTGATTTGGAGGATGGATTTGGAGGCTAGATGCATGTGTGAAGTTAGATTGGATAATATTATTGTAATATTAGTTCAATTTTATCATTTGATTACTTGTTGCCATTCTAGATTATTATGACCACTCTTGTAACTCCTAGAATTATTCTTGATTTCTTCATAGGTGGTGGCTTTGGTTGGTGTTAGTATTAATATGATTAATATTGAGAAAATTGGATTTAAAGCATGAAAAATGATATTTTTTGTTACAAAATCAGATCTGGAAATTCTATGTTTTTGGTGATGAAAATTATATTGCATAAATTTATTGGATGTGTTTTGGGCATTGGAACAATTTCCGGAAATTTTTTCGGAGTTGAAATATGCGAAACCGGTGAAAAACAGCATTACAGTGAGAGTTTCGGGCTTACCGGGTGTCTGTTGTCCAAACAGTGAATTGGTCATTGTTTGGGTAGCCCATGAACTGCCCAAGCACTATTGGAGCTAACCTGAGAATCCCCCATGTGTGTTGGTTAGTCGGTTCGGACAAAAACGTGTTTTATGCCTTTTTGTGGAAAAACATTTTCGTAAACGTTTCGCGATGTTTCTTAGTTATTTATGTCATTATTTGATATCGAATAAATATATTTAGGTGAAATATTAATAAATTATTCATATTGGATATTGAGTAATTTACTCGGTAATTTTAAAAATTTTAAAATTACGATTTCGCCCGAACAACGCTTCTGCCGCGCCCTCCGTGCCAAAACCCCAACACTAAGGAGACTATGGGTGGGTTCTTTTATAGTCCGGAAGATAACAGAGTGTTTGTATCGAAAAATGCTACATTTCTTGAGAAGGACTATATGATGGAGTTCAAATCGCAAATTAAAGTGTTACTTAACAAGTTACTTACTGGTTCGACCAACACAACATCATCAACTGTTGACAGAAACATAACACCTTCAATATATGAGCGTCAGATGCAGGTTTATCAGAATGATTTACCACCTAGACATAGTGGGAGGATTGTACGACAACCTGCTCACTATCTAGGAAATGGAGACACAAGTTGTTGCATCCAGTGATGGTATAGATGACCTATTGACCTATTATAGTGCAATAGATGATTCTGATAAAGAGGTATGACTGAAAGCCATGAACCTCGAGATGGAGTCTATGTACTCTAACTCAGTCTGGGAACTTATAAACCAACCTGATGGAGTAAAACATGTAGGTTGTAAATACATCTACAAGAGAAAAAGATAAGTATATGGAAAGGTACAGACCTTCAAGGCTATGCTAGTGGCCAAGGGTTATACCCAGAAAGAATGAGTCAACTATGAAGAGACTTTCTCGCCAGTAGTCATGCTAAAATCCATATGTATTTTTCTATCCATTGTCGCATATTATGACTTTGAGATTTGGAAAATGGACGTCAAGACTGCATTCTTGAATGGCAATATTGATGAGAGTATCTATATAGTACAACCAGAGGAGTTCATAACCCAAGGTCAATAGCAAAAAATTTGCAAGCTGCAAAGGTCCATTTATAGACTTAAACAAACATCTCGATCTTGGAACATAAGATTTGATACTACTATCAAGTCTTATAATTTTGAGCAGAACGTCGATGAGCCTTGTGTTTACAAGCGCATCATTGATGGAAAGGTGATTTTTCTCATTTTGTACATCGATGATATTTTAATCATTGGGAATGATGTAAAAATATTATCGGACGTGAAAATCTGGATAGCTAATCAATTCCAAATGAAATAATTGGGAGATGCCAGTTATGTACTTAGGATCCAGATTATTTGGGATCGCAAGAGACGACTGTTAGCAATGTCTCAAGCATTCTATATCGATAAGATCATTATGCTGTTTGGGATGCAGAATTCGAAGAAAGGTAATTTGCATTTCTGACATGGAATTCATTTGTCAAAGGAACAGTCTCCTAAGACACCTAAAGCAGTTGAGGAAATAAGACATATCTCATATACCTCAACGGTTGATAGTTTTATATTATGTTATGCATGAGACCGGACATATGCTTTGCAGTGGGATCAGTAAGTTTCAGTTCAACCAAGGATTGGATCATTGGGTGGTTGTAAAATATATTCTCAAGTATCTTAAGAGAACGAGAAATTATATGTGTGTATATTCTAGTGGGGATATGATGCTTGGGGGATATACTGACTCTGATTTTTTCAGACGGATGTCGATTCTAGGAATTCAACTTATGGATCAGTGTTCACCCTAAGTGGTGGGTCCATTATATGTAGGAACATAAAACAATCTTGTATTGTTGACTCCACATAGAGGCCGAATATGTAGCAGCCTACGAATCAGCTAAGGAATCAATCTGGCTCCAGATATGGATAAGCCACTCACACTTTATTGCGATAATAGTGGTGAAGTGCCGAGATAAGACGTTTATGTCACGCAGATAGCATCTGTAAAGAACTTGGCTGATCCATTTACAAAAAACTTATCGGTTATAGTTTGATGGCCACCTAAAGGGTTTAGGATTACATGACATGTCCCATTTGCTCTAGTCCAATGAGAGATTGTTAGGATATATGCCCTAGAGCTTCATGTATTGTAAACGGAATTGTTTATTGAAATAAAAGATACATTATTCATTTATCAAAATTATTTGATTTAAATTACATATTATAAATTGTCTTATTTACCCCTGATTACTCATGTGCTTTCAGAACTTAGTTTATGGATGTCATACACAAGAGGATTTAAGTCTGAAGTTAGTAATCTAAAACAGTCCATAGAGAGCAAGCAAAGTGGGTACTTTGTTTGTGGTTTATCTATAGTTGTGGTTCATTCTATACTTGTATAACAACCTTGATCTGGGATCGTTCATGTGGTGACATGAGAATGGAGGCACCTTGTATGATATGATCATATAGGACTGGATCCATATTGAAATGAATATCTTATAATATCTGTTAACTGAAGAAATTCATTTCAATCTATTAGATGGCCATATATGGGTTGATCTTAATCGTGATTGTACCACGAACTTCTACATGGCAGGCTAGTCCTTTGATTTACTAAGGTGATATTGGTGAAGCAGTCCCAGGCAATAACTACGTATTTTGGGGACATGGTTTGGTGTCTAACTGGGAATGTTTTACATAGACATGGAGTTCACTCCTTCTTACGAGAAATAGAAGATTATCTTTCTTTAGGGTTGATTCGGTAATTGAGAGCGCTCAAGTCTTTCTATTGCGAATAGAAAGATTTATATTCATAATAGTTATGAATAAATTATTCATTAGAGAATCAATGGTACTTAAGATATAAAATAATTAGAAGGGTATAACGGAATTATGACCCAACTCTAATTATGAGATACTCGTGAAGGGCCAATCTATATGTAATGACTATATTGATGGACATCAAAGTTGTTCTACTTGTTTTTTCCATCTACGGCAACGAGGGTTCAGCTTCGAGTTTTTAGTGGAATAACACAAAGTTAATAATTCAGAATATTTAATTAAAGAGTTTAATTAATATTTTGGGATTATTAGACTTCGGAACTGTAGGTCCATTTGGTCCTCGTGCTAGCTCTTGTAGCAAACCTAATATAATTGGATTGTCTAATTATATGTTCACATATATATTTATATATTATTAATTTAATTAATAATCTAATTTGTCACAAATGAAAACTATATTAAATTAGTTTAATATAATATTTTCTGGAATTATTTGATATGAGATAATCAAATTCTAATTATGAGATAATTATGATGTCATTATTATGATAATGATATAAGCATTATCTAGACAAACCATTATGGCTTGCTATAATGTCGAAGCATTTTGTCTAAAATTTGGTATGACCTAATTACTTAATCTTGATCCACTTCACATGCCTTTGGTTGGAATTTTACTTCATTGTGTTTGTTATTACAATTGAATGGCATGAGAGGATTATGGTGGTTGGTTTGAAAAGAATAAAAAATACCACAGTATTATTTCAAGGGTTGGGTAATAGAGTGAGTGGATTTTGTAGAGATTTTCTCAAGTGTTGAGTGAAACTTCTTATAATTTTTCTTAAGTGTTGATAAAATAGTAGAGAGAAAAGAGAGTGAAGAAGAACATCATCTTCTTCATTCATTCTTTGAAATCCAAAAACATATTGTTGATGTTACCTCTGAGGTCACTGCCTCTCCTACATCCATTGGTAACTTAGAAACACTCCTTAGACAGATACTCTCTATACCTCCCAGTACTTCTACTGCCTTATCTGCCACTTCGGGTAATTCTCCTCGGTACTTTGATTCTAGTTGTTACAACCACATGACTTCTCAATCTCTCCAAGACCTGATCAGCCCTCCAAGATAGCAATTCCAATTGCTGCTGCTACCTCTGAGGTCACTGCCTCTCCTACATCCATTGGTAACTTAGAAACATTCCTTAGACAGATACTCTTTATACCTCCCAGTACTTTTAATGCCTTATCTGCCACATCAGGTTATTCTTCTTGGTACTTTGATTCCGATTGTTGCAACCACATGACTTCTCAATCTCTGTTATTTTCCTCCATCTATCCCACCACAACTGTCTCTCCGATTTTTACTGTAGATGGCTCACAAATATATGTAAGCCAGTCTGGAAAAATATCTACCTTTGTCCTTACATTACCTAACATATTTCTTATTCCAAAACTTACTTTCAATCATATATCTATTAGTCAACTATGTGAACTTGGATTCGAACTAATATTTTCTTCCACCGGTTGTCGTGTGCATGATCCGCAGACGAGACAGGTCGTAGAGTTGGACGTCTATTTGAGCTTATCTCTATGTATCTTCCTTCCAATCGCGTCTCCCAGTTATGTCCGATGTCTATAACATCCTCTCTTTAGTTGTGGCATATATGTCTTGGTCACACCTCTTTAAGTAAACTTTGTCCTTTGATTTCTAATGGGTCATTAGGTTCTATTACTGAACAATCTTTTTTACATTGTGTCTCATGTCAACTTGCAAACAACCAGCTTTATCTTTTAAAAATAATCATTGATGATTAATTCACTCTGATATTTGGGGCACTTCTCCTACACCCACTATAAGATGGTCCAAATATTTTGTTATATTCATTGATGATTATTCTCGGTTTACTTGAATCTTTCTCATGAAACAGCGATCTGAACGGCCTCAGATTTTCATTGATTTTGCGTCTATGGTCAAAACATAATTTTCCAAAACCATCAAAATATTATGCACTGATAATGCCAAAGAATATATTGACTCTACACTTCAAAGGTTTTTAAAAGAAAAAAGGTACCATATCCGAAAGATCTTACCCATAAACCTCTCAATAAAATGGGCGAGCAGAACGCAAACATCGTCATATTTTGGATTATGTTCGATCCATGCTCATATCATCTTCTTTTCCAGAATGTTTTAGGGGTGAATCCACTCTCACCACAGTATATGTTATTAATTGTATTCCTTCTTCAGTCACTAAACATGTCTCCCTATGAGTGATTATATGATATTTCTCCCCCCTATGATCTTCTTAAATTTTTTGGGAGTGTTTGTTTTGTCATTGTTCCTCCTACTGAGTACCATAAGTTAGAACTGTAGGAAACGCATTTCCTTATGCGCAGCCGAAATGCTTTAGGCACAGGGATCGACCTTGAAAATTTTATTGGCTTCTTCCTTTGTTGAAACTGAATTCCACCAACTCTTGGTGATTGGATTTGCTCTTCGATGTGGATGTGTTTCCTTAGAGATCCGATGCTAGGATCAACCACTCGATCTTCTGATCTATGACTCGAAATCAACACCGAAGTGTGGTCTCCACTCACAAAGTGTAATCTCTAAACTCTTTAGAGTAGTAAATTGTCACAAAATATTTTGGCTTTTAGAAAGAGTGAATGAAGAAGATGAAGATCTAACTCACTCCTTTTCTTTCTATTCTCAACACTTGAGAAAATTTTCTTTTCTCTAAACTCTTGATGAAAAAATTCTGGATTTTCTTTTTCTCTCTAACTCTCTCACAACTCTTGAAAGAATGCTAGATCACCTTCCCTCAACTCTTGAGTGGAAATATTAGAGATTATAGTCCTTTTCAAAACCAACAAAACCTTATCACTAATCCACCCATGTCATTCTATTGTAATGGAAAACACAATTAATGTAGGGGTTTTAAGGGAAATACCCGGGTAACGCAGCGGAACGCGGAAAATCAAATTTTCTGATTTCAATAATTTTTCTTAGATCAATTAAAATAAACTTATTTATTTTAATTACCCAATACTTAAAAACTGAAATTTTACCCAAGAAATTATTTCTTGAAAATTACCGTTTGACCCCTTAACTTTGTTTTTTGTTCATTTTAGTCCTCAAATTGTCAAATATAATTTTGGATGATTCCAAATCAGTTCTAAAATGATTTCCAACATGTCCAATACATGAGATTACAAATTGCAACAAAAATCCCATAAAAGTCCAAAATTGTCGTGAGGTCCCTTAGGTGGGCATATTGTGCATTTTACTCTTTACTTGTTCAAAACATGTCAAGATCAAATCCAATCAACCCAAAATTAAACATGCATCATATATACATCATAATACATCACATATATGAAAATCCCCAAATTTGGAAAGGGTATAAACCCTAATTTTATAGTTATTTCAAATTGGACAAATTACACCAAATCAAATGAATCCAACACTTCAATCAAGTCTCTACCACACCAAACAAGTCTAATGACTTTAAAATAACTCTAGAAAAATTCTAGGTCATCAATGAGTGGCCCAACAACTCTAGAATGGCAACTAGATCATCAAATGATCAAAAGAATGCTTATTAACACCTTAAAGCTTTCTTTGTTCATCATACATGCAAAACCCTATCATCAAACTTCCAACCATCAAAAACACAAAGAAGAAAGAGTAGAAATACTTAAGAACAACATAGGATGTAGCCAAGAACAAGAGGAATATTTTTTCTACAAATAGAAAGTTAGAAATACTTACTTATTTCCTAGTTTATCTTGATTTCCTTTTGGTTTCTTCTCTTTTTCTCTCAAACTTCTTTTGTTTATGTTTATGGAGGCTTATATAAAGTCAATCAAATGAAAAAATTTAACACTTTAAATACTTAGGTCATGGCCGAATTTTACAAAATAAAAGAAATCAGATATTTTCAATTTTTAACAAGTTAAAACAAATATCGAACAAGTCAAGACCAATTTGATGACTATTTCTTTTAATGTAAAAGTCAAACATTTACATTCTAATCATTTCCTAACTTTATCATAACATAAGATATTTATTTTAATTATTTTAATTATTTAATAATTAACTAATTAATTAATTAATTAAATACAAATATCTCAAATATATGTATTATATTTACTTTAAATATCTCAAATAAATATATTAATGATATATGTCAAATATCATAATTTGACAATTAATTAATATGTATTTAAAAATATCATATATTAAATGCAAACACACATTAATTAGGAAATGACGGTTCGGTCTCTTTGCATGTATCTTTCGTTTAACCGTTAAATGATTTATAAATAATCACCATTATCCAATTTCGTGTCCATAATTTACCCACCCGTAAATTATGACGACCGCAGATAAACTCGCTAAATCATACAGGTCGAGGTCATGGCATAAGTTTAATTCCTCCATCATAAGTGTGGAAGATGTCTCATGTGCCCATAGTGGTATCTCAATTCGAAGAATCACTTATGCTACTCAACCTGAGAAGATTCTTATTGACGTTGGTGTACCATCCATTAAGAATCTTCGGTGAGTCGTTCAGTGTTTATCCGTTATAAATACCTACACGTCTATACGAGTCTCCAAGACTCATGGTTCATTGAGAAACCATTGGAATCCAATATTCCAGTATACGACATGTACCAGTCTTAACAGGTTTACTTTACTGACAACTGTCTAAGAATGACAACGTCATGATACAACTCAATGTCAGTTACGACGTTTTTGTAACTGTATCATAACTAATCATTCTAAGGTCAATTACGTCTTTAGCATATAAAGAGATATATTATATTATAGAAACTGCTTATTTTATTCATAATAAAATATTTACAATAGAATTTACAAGGAAATACAACAAGGAATTGGTGCTTTGAGCACCAACCTTAATAATTAAGTGAAATGCCAAGTAAAGACATGTGAAGTAGACAAAGGTAGGTAATTAGGTCATACCTAATTAGACATAAAATATTGGAGAGTATGACAAGCCATATGGATTTGTCTCCAAGATAATGCATATATCGTTATCTTTATAATGATATAACTATCATAATTATGATGTAATAATTATCTCATAATCTAGCATTATCAAAATGATGTAATAATTATCTCATAATTATAATTTTATTATCTCATAATCAAATAATTCTAGAAAATATTATATTAAACTAATTTAATATATTTTTCATTTGTGACAAATTATATTATTAATCACGTTAAGAATATATAAATATATATGTGAGCATATAATTAGACAATTCAATTATATTAGGTTTGCTACAATTAATAGAGCTAGCACGGGGACCAAGTGGACCTACAATTCCAAGCTCCAATAATCCTGGTATATTAATTAAACTCTTTAATTAAATATTTTGAATTATTAAGTTCGCATTATTCCACTAAAAACTCGAAGTTGCACTTTAGTTGTCGTAGATGGAAAATATAAGCCGAACAACATCGGTATCTATCGATATAGTTATTACATACGAATTTGTCATTCATGAGAATCTCATAATTAGAGTCGGGTCATAAGTCTGTTATACCCCTCTAATTATTTTATACCTTAAGTATCATTGATTCTTTAATGAACAGTTTATTCATATCTATTATGAATATAAATATTTTTATTCGCAATAGAAAGACTTGAACGCTCTAATCATTCAAGTATTGAATCAACCCTTAATAAAGATACTTTTCTACTTCTCGTAATAATGAGTGAACTCCATGTCTATGTAAAACGTTCCCAGCTACACACCAAACTATGTCCCTAAAATACGTAGTGATTGGCAGAGACCATTTCACCAATCTCACCTTAGTAAATCAAATGACATAGTCTGCCATGCATGAGTTCGTCGTACACTCAGAATTATCAATCCATATATGACCATCTAGTAGATAAAATAAATTTTTATGTTTAACGGATATTATAAGATATTCATTTCTATATGGGTCCAGTCCTATATGATCACATCATACAAGGTGCCTTCATACAAGGTGCCTTCATTCTCATGTCACCACATGAACGATCCCGGATCAAGGTCGTTATACAAGTATAGAATGGACCGCAGCTATAGATAAACCACAAACAAAGTACTCATTTTGCTTGCTCTGTATGAACTATTTTAGATTACTAACTTCATACTTAAATCCTCTTGTGTATGATACTTATACACTAAGTTCTGAAAGCACATGAGTAATCAAGGATAAATAAGATAATTTACAATATGCGATTTAAATCAAACAATTTTTATAAATGAATAATGTATCTTTTATTTCAATAAACAATTTTATTTACGATACATGAAGCTCCGGGGCATATATCCCAATAAGAACCTCGTGCTCGACTTTGTTATCTTTTAGGCTATGGAATTGAACGCAAAAGGTATCGTTATTGAGATCCTATGTCACAAAAACTTCGCATCTCACATCAGGTTGTCTTCTTGGAGCACATTATGTTCTTTTCCCTCTCCGATTTCAAAGTGTCTTATGACCACCCTCCATTTTTCACTGAGCTCTCTATCG
>SKCR01030915.1:0-31264 GCA_019454045.1 Zanthoxylum bungeanum
GAGTTGCGGAAAAACTTTCATTGATCGGATGTGGAATTTCAAAAATTTTGTATGTTTGTTGGAAGCTGCAAGCTTTGTTGAGTAAATCCTGTTGGGGTTGGTGCTCAGATGCCAATCCGGACCGTATTTATGTCTGATTCATGAATACGAACATCCCCTTATTCCATAATATTACTTATTTATGGTTGCACCTCTTGTTCTATATACGTATTCGATCTAATTACTATTAGATTGAAACTAATGTGGTTTAGTGATATGTATATATTAGACAAAGGCCCGATAATATATAATACAATACACAGTTACAAAGGGAGTTTGTAATTGACATTGGAAGTGTCACTGTTATATATATATTATCAAACATAGTTCCTGGTCAAGATTTGCTAACATGGGTCGGTTAGTCAAATCTGTTGAGACCAGTACATGTCGTATATCGAGACTTGGTCCGATGGTTTATCCCAATGAACCATGAGTCTGGAGAGACTCGTATAGACGTGTAGGTGTTTATAGTGTATAAACACTGAACGGCTCACCGGAGATTCTTAATGGATGGTATACCAACGTCAAAGAATCTTCTCGGGTTGAGTAGCATGTGGTCCTTCGACTTGAGAACACACTGTGGATGTATGAGACATCCTCCACACTTAGATGGCAGTCACGTCACTGATCTATTTAGATCAGTCTGGAGAGTCCGAGATGGTTTCCCAATGAACCATGAGTCTGGAGAGACTCGTATAGACGTGTAGGTGTTTATAGTGTATAAACACTGAACGGCTCACCGGAGATTCTTAATGGATGGTACACCAACGTCAATAAGAATCTTCTCGGGTTGAGTAGCATAGTGGTCCTTCGACTTGAGACGCCACTGTGGATGTATGAGACATCCTCCACACTTAGATGGCAGTCACGTCACTGATCTATTTAGATTAGACCTCCGCCTGTTCGTTGGGTGTGGACCGATCCTCAAGATATCCTGTGTGTGTCAAGATAGGATCCGTCAGTTCTGTGTACAGAGCATAGGTAGTCCATATATAATTAGCAGTCTGTTAAATCTGTGGCCACAGTATACTTCGGAAGTAAGTTCCGAGTGTTATTTAAAGATTGCTAATAGATACGTCGACGAGATAATACCTATAGAGATTTGACGTTTACATCTATATCTCTGGGATTATCTGGATACCTGTGACGGAGGGATTATACGTATGCAATGACCTCGACCTGTATGATTCAACTAGTTTATCTGTGGTCGTCATAATTTACGGGTGGATAAATTATGGACACGAAATTGGATTTTGTGACGGATATACCTGAATCTAGAGAGTCTCAATAATGAAATATACTCGTAGAGCACTAGAGCAACACATATAAATAATATTGATTATTTATAAAGTCGTTTAAATGTTAAACGCAAAATACATGCTTAGGGACCCGATAGTCCTTTCCATAATTATTGTGTATTTACATTTAATATTTGATTAATTTAAATACACATTAATTAATAGTCAAATTGAGATATTTGACTAATATCATAAATGTATTTATGTATTTAATATTTAATGTAAATATAATACATATATTTAATATATTTGTATTTAATTAATTATTTATTTATTTAATTGTTAAATGATTAAATTAATTAAAATATAAATATTTTAAGATTTAGATATTTGTTTTTAAGGCTTAGTTGCCTTTGTTGACCAAGTGATAAATATCTAATAAAGTGGTTTTTAGATATTTAATCAACTTGATCAAATTAAAATGGAATGAAATTGAAATTGATAATTTGGTATATACTAATGGCCATTTTCGGCCAAGGCCTTTTTTGGGCAAGTATATATTGTTTTCATTTCATTTGAAATGTTAACCTAATACACTTTTGACATAACTCCATTAAAAGAAATAAAGAAAGCTTGAGAGGAAGAAAGGCTAAAACAAAGAAAGCTTGAATTTTAGTAAGTTTCTTCAACTACTATTAGAAAGGAAAATGTTCCTTAGGATCTAGGCTACATCTTGTGATGTTCTTATGTTCTTATTTTATTTATTCTTTGTGTTTTTGATGATGGAAGTTTTGTTGAAAGTGTTGAGCATGTATGATGATGGAAGCTTATGACTATTGTAGTTATAAGCATTCTTTTATGGTTTTGGAAACCTTGTTGCTAATCTAGAGTTTTTGACCCACTCTAAGATGACCTAGATTTGATCTTGAGTTGTTTCATTGTGTTGAGGCTTTGATTGGATGGAAGAATGATGATTAAAGTAATTGATTTAACCAATTTGGTCTAATTTGTCCAATTTGAAGAAATTGAAAAATTAGGGTTCATAACCACTTCCAAATTTGGGGCTTTTCATTTATGTTGTGTATAAGGATGTGTATATGAGGCATATAAAGTTTCATGTTGATTGGATTACATATTGATGTGTTTTTGAAGCATGAAATCACAAAATGCACAAATCCCCCCCTTTAGGAGCATTCGGCCAAATAGCTTAAAATTGGGATTTTGTGTTGCCTTGGTGTTTTGATGTTTTGAACATGCTAAGTTCATCTTAGAAATGATTTAGAATCATTCAAAATTGATTTGATCAATTTCGGACTAAAATGAACAAAATACCAAGTGTAAGGGCAATTCGGTAAATTCACCTAAATATGATTTATTGAATTTTATTTTCATAATTTGATTATTGGAATATTAAATAAATATGTTTATTTAATTAATCCGAGAAAAAATTTTGAAATCGGAAAATTTGATTTTCCATCGCTTCCGCTGCGTTACCGGATTTAGCCCCTAAAACCCCTACAAAATGGTATCAGAGCGAGTCTGATTCTAGGCCTCCATAAAATGATTAGCTTGTTTTATTCAATGTTTAATCATGTTTTCTTGACTTTATACATGCATGTTATAATCTAATTTGATTAGATTTAAGGTGTATGACACTTAATGGAATATCACTGCTTAATAAGGTTTTAAGTAACTAGTATTTGGAATACTTGTTTCTTGGTCCGTCTTATCAATACGGTTTATAAATATTTTTCTGTGACTACATCCGAGACCGTGCCTCTGCTGTGAGGGTGTAGCCGATAGAGATTTACTTATGCTGGATGTATATTAGATACTTGATAAATTCAAGCGAAAGCGGAATCCTGAACGTGCCCTAGCTGTCAGGGTTACACAAGTAACTTGAGTTTATCATTGACGAGTTTAACCTTGGTACGTCTCCTTGTGGGCATGCCTTCGCAGCGACAACGAGAAACGACCAGGACCGAAACCCAAGAGTCACTAGTGAGTGATTCACAATGAGTTGTCTACCTGTGAATATACGTAGGCGAGACCGTGCCTCTGATGTGAGTCGAAATATATTAATGGGTCCTCTTCCCATTATGGAATTCGATTTAATTATTGAATTCTCGTTTTTCCGTTGGGGATTTCCGTATTACGTAAAATAGTGGGAGGCACTGCTAAGTTTAAAATATTCCTTAACTTAGGCAGTGTGTATTATTATGGAAATAGCCGCTTGTTTGTGTTTCCTAATCTATATTAGATAGAATTAAACTTTTAATTCACTACACACATATTTTGATATGTTATCTGACTTGACTCTGGTTGCAGTTATTCTAGAATAGGTTCTAGATACTACTAGACTAGGATATTATTAGATTGGTCTAAACCATCGGGAACTATTGTTCCGATTTTCTTCAAAAATAAAGATAGTTAATGACTTAGTTTCTAAGTCATGATAGATAATCTAGATAGATATCCTTTTTAGGATATAATACTTTAGAGAGAATAGTTTCTTATGCAGTAAGAATTGACTTGATTAGTTCATGTCTCGAGATTCTTGACTGGCATTAAGAAAGCCCCATTAGGTATTTGTTTATCTAGTAATGACTTTTCTTGGCTTTAATTACCTTTAGAGGCAATGTGTCCGACACGATTTGCTAATCAATTCTTTGCAATTGTTATGAATAGTTGAATGCAAATAGTAAAGCTAAAGAAAGGAGATGTGTATAGAAAATATCGATTTTCACAATACTACAACTATAGGTATTGGATATCAGATCTCCCGTCTAGTTATTTAAAAATTAGTTAACGATTGTTTTGATATATGATATCGGAACTTGCGACTATTGGATAGTTATTTGTTCTTAATAAACAATTGTTATATATTTTAAATATAACTAGTAGTGTCATTGACGTAAAGATAAACATTAAGAAAAATTATTCGGTAAAATAAATAATTTAGAACGGTGCTTTATAAGTTTAATCACTTAAGCATTAGATGCTTATTTCGTATGGTAAAGGATGGTTTGATACGAGATCACACCACCACATCCTTATCCATTTAATGAATATTGTATTCAGGAAAGTGATTAAGATCTCGTTTAACCAATGATTGTCATTGGACCACCAAATTATTTAACTGATACATTGGATGTATGTAGTTTAATAAATAATAATTGCTTAAGGTAGTTTTCTATTTTCGTAACTTAGTTGATGAATTGTCATAACTTAGTTACGCGTTTCTGAAGGAACACATATTGAAAGTCTTGAAAGTATCAAGAACTTTCAATCTGTTCTGATGAAACGAAGATTGAACATTTTTGACTTGTTCAAATATATTCAATCTGAAGTTTTGAAAACTTGATCCTTAAAATTCATTACATGTCTTTGAACTGTTCAAAGATCTTTGATACGATCAAACATTTGAATTTAAAAGCAATTAGTTCTAAGGTTATTCAGTGAATATGATTCATATTCAATATTATTCTTCCACGATTCCATCTTGATGGAATTGAGTAGTGGGAGCAATCGAATCTAATATAATTTGATTCGTTTGATATTGAATGTTACTGAATTAGTTTCAATACTCTTGGGGTTATGCTTCAGTAACACTAATTCATCTCTTTAATTAATGTTCCATTAATTTCTACAGTTACATATATGATATGTATAGGTAGAAAATCAGAATATTGAAAAGTTTAAGATTTGAATGTTTTCTTTTATATAATAGTATATATAATGGAAATTACTTACACCTTGGAGGTATAAGTAAAAGTTTATCGTTTATTTCTGTTTAATAGAATATTGTATTATATTTAATAGAATATCTTTCCTACGATTCTAAGTAATAATAAAATTATTTTATTACTTGGTGTGTAACATCTGATGTTAATTATTGTAGAAAAAGACTTGACTTATTGAAGTCAAATGTGAGAATGATAAATTATAAATGGAACTACGTAATTAATAAGATGAAACACCCCTTATACATCTTCTATATAAGTCTAATAGGATATCAGAATCATTTACGAGTATTTGATACTTAATGGTTCTGTTGTTTTCTTATTGAAGAAAATTATCCTATAACTTATAATGGAAGCATATTTGATATCGATTCTGGAAGTTCACCATTGAACCATAGATCTTAGATTGTCCATAGCTACTACGATCAAGTTTTGAACTTGATTAAGCTTTCATTATGAATTAGTTCATGATATGTGCTAATTGTTTGCGCAGCAAAAGCAGTGTGAGCTTGTTAAAGGTTTGACCTTTACAGTATGACAGTGAGAAAAGTTATACTCAGCAATCTATTGTAGATTCTGAGAAAACTTATCTCTAGTCACACTAAATGAATAATTAGAGATATATTGGTTAATGTTAATATGAAACTGTACATTTTAACTAAAGAATGCAAAGTGGCATTTTTTTTGAATGACTTATTCAGATAAGAGATCAGTTGTGATTTCTTTGTTTGAAGAGTTCATTCTGGAATGGTCGTAGAGTTTGTGTTCTGTTGAGATCACAGTTTTGTGCTAGCTTACAGAGCCTATTGTAGACTCGGATAAGTCTTCCAGAAATACGTGTTCTCTATTTTTGATATCGTCAGATTGTCTGATCTTGTCAAAGTATATAGAATACATATGTGATAAAAGGGTTAGTGGGAGCGTACAAATTACTTTCTAGTGTTATATATCCTAACAATATTATCATTATTATAGTAATAATGAGATGTTTGTGAGGTAAAAAGGTTTACCTAAGTCTTCTTTACTCCGTGAAAACAGTGAGAGTAGTCTCTGTTATATACGATATAAAGTTTTATATAAGATATAAAACCAAGAGATGTGAGATACTCCTATTATTCGTACATTAGATATGATCTAATAAAGGACATAACTAGGCTATCTGTATGACAGTTAGTATAACTGTTGGACAGTTATTGTGTGTCTTATATAAAGTATTCATCTTTCGTAAAGGATGATTCCTTTTTCGAAAGAGATATTGTTTATAATGTCTAATCAATCTTATGTATCATTTGATGATGACATAATAAATAATTTATAATGTGCGATTAAAGATATCGATTTAATAATCGTAATTGTTACAGTTATTTGATATCCTATAGACCATAGGATGGATCTTGAAACAACGTTCTTGTTCTTTGTGATCTTTGAGATATTAAGAACGCTTTCTAATTCAGGAGAATACAGTCTGCAACCATTAGGGTCATATTAGTTTTGAGACTATTATGACGTTAGACAGTCTACGTCATAAAGAGTCACAAAAGAATGCAGTGGGAGTGTCACAAAGGATTCTACTAACTGAGTAAATTACATGCAACTTATGAAGTATTGACTTATGAAGTTGCATAGTGACCTTATAAATTAGAAGTTTTAAATTGGTGTTGTGCTTGCGGTTGTGTGGGAACACAGAAATCTGGGGCGACGCATGCTGTCCTAGGCTCGCGGCCTAGGTGGGAGTACGGAGTAGCCCGCGGGGGACTAAACCGGAGAATAATGGAGTCGCCACCCGGTGTGAACCGGGAAAATGTGATTTAAGGCCGCACTCACCCCTCGCAAGGGAAGACCTCAAACCGTTGGGTTCGGAATGGTCCCTTACTCATGCCACTTGTAATGAAAGGATTTACATAATAATTTAATCAGGCTTAAGTAACACTTATTCCTAAGATATCATGCTTCTATATTCACGGGTACAAAATAACACTTATACATACATTTCACATATATCTCATATCTAAGAACACATGCCTGAAAATACCTCAAAGTAACAATGAACATACAACTTCATTCAGCATATCATATTCATGAAAAACACAAGCATACATAATAACCACACAAGCATACATGTGAGCACTTTTCCAAGTGATACGTGGAATTGTATCCCAAGTACAGACCGCATTACCGTCCATTCGGAATCGGCTACGGAATTTATGTCTGGGTTTCCATCCGATATATCACAAGAAATAATACTCCAAAGTCATCATGGCATAGGTATATGAATCGTAATACGTTAAATCAAGACTAAGGCAAGTGACGCAACTAATGGAATAAACATGCTTTTCATTATTACGTGCACAAAGATAAGAATGACTATGTGTGGTTCCATAAAACAATCACCTAAGAAACAATTATACATGGCATGTGATGAATATGTCTCAGTTCAGTGTGTTCGCGTTCGTGTAGCGTTCGTAAACGCGTTCGAACGGTAAACAGAAGGTTCGCGTTCGTATGGCGTTTGATAACGCGTTCGAACAGAATTGAAACAGAATGCTTACGTTCGTATGGCGTTTGTTAACGCGTTCGAACGGAAATGAAACAGAATGCTCACGTTCGTATGGCGTTTGTTAACGCGTTCGAACGGGAATGAAACAGAATGCTCACGTTCGTATGGCGTTCGTGAACGCGTTCGAACGGAAATGAGACCTGATGCATGATAAGGCAAAATGCATGCGCGTTCGAGTTGCGTTCGTAAACGCGTTCGAACGGGAACAGACCTGACGCATGAAATGGGACGCAATACATAAACAACAAAATAAAGGGGCGCGGCGAAGTACTGCCGTAAAGGTGGCCTTTTGGGGCTCTTGGTCTCTCAAAGAGAGGACCTTTAGACCAACATACTAAGCCCATGCGCGTCACATCACACATACAAAAATAGAGCCAATCATATCAAAACCAAGTATGCCCGATTGAACACATCTTACATCCAATCCGAACACACATCAACCGGCGCGGCAAAGCATCGTGGTAAAGGGTTTTAACCCCTCCCCATAAGGGATCTTTCATTCCACTTACTAAGCCCATGCGCTTGATTGAACCATGCATAAAAAGATAAAGACACTAATATAAATTAAGTATGCCCGGTTGAACGTATCTTGCATCCAACCGAACACACATCAACCGGCGCGGCAAAGCATCGTGGTAAAGGGCTTTAGCCCTTCCCCATAGGGGATCTTTCATTCCACTTACTAAGCCCATGCGCTCGATTGAATCATGCATAAATAAACAACATACAGAATTCAAGTGACGAAAAATAAATAAACAAAAGCAACACAAAACAAAAGAGGGTGCCGTTTACTCAAGCGGTACGTGGAGTTGTGTCCCGAGTACAGATCATATTACCGTCCATTCGGAATCGGCTATGAAATTTATGTCCGGGTTTCCATCCGATATACCGCGAGAGTTGACACATCTCTCATTCATTCAATACCCACAACACACATCATACACAAGCAAGATTTAACAAACAAGTAAAATACAATCCAAATAAATAAAAAGGTCAAATAAAGATGAGTGTGAAAAGTACCCTCAGGTCTAACCTTTTAGCCAACTTTCAGGCTTGCGTTTCACGGATGTCGGAAGGGTACAACTCCTCAACTTCTCTGGTTCACTGGTTCAGCGTCCTAGCTCACTGCTTTGCTGTTTTGCTTGCGGTTCGAACTCCGTTCTGCTCCTGTTCGGCCTCTGTCTTGCTGCTCCACTGCTCAGGCCACCTGTTTTAACGTTTTCAATGAACTGTTCCAAGTTTGTGCGTGGGTTCTTAGTGCAGTTGTGTGATTATTTTTAAGATTATCTATGCAGTTTTTTGTTACTGTTTTTAGGGTTTTTAGGGACTGTTTTAAGAGGATTTGGGCTGCTGTTTTAAGGTGATTCAGGGGCTGTTTTTGAGTGTTTGTTAGGGGGTGTTTTAGTGGTTGTAAGGGCTGTATGGGGGGATGTGTTCTCGGTGCAGGAGGGGAGTGTTTTGATTTGGCTAAGGAGGGTTATTGCTTGTAGTGGTCTCGACTTTGAAGGATTTTTGTGTTCTGGATTCGGCTAAGGGTGAGTTGGTTTGTTTTGGATTCGGCTATGGTGGTTATTGGTGCTTTGGATTCGGCTATGGAGGATTGTTGCTTGTAGTGGATTCGGTTATGGTGGAGGATTGAGGCTCTTGTTGTCTCGGCTATGGAGGAGATGGTTAGGGCTCTTTGTTCTCTTTTTGTGTATATGTGAAGTGTTTTGGCGTGTATTAGAGAGAATTGGGCGTGAATTATATGTGTCAAGAGAGATGGCTTTGGTTAGGGGTGTTTATATAGAAGAGAGCTAGGGTTTGCCCTTGTCTCACAAGGAAGAGATCTAGTTTCCAAATTAGGAGTCCTAAGGATGGTATACACAAGATTGAGGGGGGACAAAATATTTTAAATTAGGAAGTCAACTATTTTAAATTGGTAGATGTCTTATTAGATTAGGAAGTCAAATATTTGATTGGTTTTAATTGGTTATATCTTCTTTTTAATTTAGGTATATATATATTCATTATTAAATTAGGCATGATTTTAGTTTAGTTAGGTAAATGTTTTATTTAATTGGTAAATGGTTTAAATATTTTATTTAATGTTTAATGTTTAAATTAATATTTATTCTTTAATTTGGGATGTGTTTTATGGGCTTTGGGGGGCTAAATGGGCTGGGGTGTGAGGTAGCAGCAAAACCAGAAACACCGACGCCGTTCGAACGCTTCCTCGAACGCGACACGAACGCCCGCAATCTGTTGACGTTCGAACGAAGTAACGAACGCAGCACTAACGAAGACAGTGAGCTTGTGAAATAAACTTGTGACGTACTTTTCTGAATTTCCCCTTCCGACCTCCGTTTCTCGCAATTCCTTAGCTAAAAAGGTAGTGCCTCCAACTGAGACTCATCATCGGGTTTCACATGCAAAAATGCAATGCCTACAGTCGCCCCCACTTTGATGGGGCTTGTGCAGTGTGTGACAGTGACAGTCCTATCAAAGTCTATGCAATGCATTTTTTACTTACCTGGCTAGCTAGCTGTCTCGAGCTGAGCTGATACTGCAGTGGACCTCGATCCTGAGACGCATCTCGATACTGCTGATGATGTGGGCCTCGCCTGCAAAATGATGTGATGTGGAGCTTCGCTCCTCAGCCGATATGGGCTTCGCCCCCAAGCTGACATGATGTGATGTGGAGCCTCGCTCCTCAGCCGATATGGGCTTCGCCCCCAAGCTGACATGATGTGATGTGGAGCCTCGCTCCCCAGCCGATATGGGCTTCGCCCCCAAGCTGGTACAATGTGGAGCCTCGCTCCTCAGCCGATATGGGCTTCGCCCCCAAGCTGATGTAATGTGATGTGGAGCCTCGCTCCTCAGCCGATATGGGCTTCGCCCCCAAGCTGATGTAATGTGATGTGGAGCCTCGCTCCTCAGCCGATATGGGCTTCGCCCCCAAGCTGATATAATGTGATGTGGAGCCTCGCTCCTCAGCCGATATGGGCTTCGCCCCCAAGCTGATATAATGTGATGTGGAGCCTCGCTCCTCAGCCGATATGGGCCTCGCCCCCAAGCTGATATGATGTGATGTGGACTTCGCCCTCCGAGACCCATACCCGGAACTTAACTTCATTGGGACCTCAATCTTCAGATTACTGCCCAGATCAAATACTGTGCTTTTACTATCTCTGATTGGCTTACTGCTCGCTCTTTTCCGTCTTCAACACCTGTTTACACAAAACAGAACAAACACAAAAAATGCAATATAGGTTACGTGCATGCATGTATGCAGAGGTTTTCTTATTCCGTTGGGTTAGGTCTTCCACTGGCGACCAAGTCTTCTCAAGCAAAGTACAACTTCAACCTGTCGACTTTCTGAACGATGTAAGGTCCTTCCCAGTTTGGCCTGAATTTCCCTCTCGGATCTGTCGTCGACGGCCTCGACTGCTTAAGTACCAAATCACCCTTTCTGATCTTTGTGGGACGTACTTTCTTGTTGAAGGCCCGGGCCAGTCTCTTCTGATACAACTGCATGTGATGTAAGGCTCTTATCCTTTTTCTTTCTCTGTGCGGCCCATTCTGACTCAGGTAACTCTGTCTCTAATACCCTCATAGACTGTATTTCCATTTCCACCGGCAGTACCGCTTCCATCCCGTACACTAAAGAGTAAGGTGTTGCACCCGTTGCTGTTCTGACTGACGTTCTGTACCCCCACAAGGCATACGGTAGTCTCTCAGCCCAATCCCTGCAGTTCTCTGTCATCTTAGCCAGAATTGTCTTTACAGTCTTGTTGGCTGCCTCAACTGCCCATTCCCCATTCGCTGTGCCTGTAAGGTGATGACTTATGATGGCCTATCCCGTACCTTTGTAGCATTGCCTTTGTCTCTCCTTGAAACTGTACCCCATTGTCCGTGACCACGTGGTGCGGCATACCATACCGACAAATGAGGTTCCGTGCTATGAACTTGGCCATCTGTTTTGCTGTAACGTTCCGGAACGACTCAGCTTCTACCCATTTTGAGAAGTAATCCACTGCTACTACTATGAAGCGATGCCCATTAGATGCATTCGGTCGAATTTCCCCGATCATGTCAATCCCCCATGCTGAGAACGGCCATGGCTCTGACAGCCCGTGCAACTCTGTATGTGGCAGATGACTCAGATTGCCATGTATCTGACAGTCGTGACAGTGCTTTACCATCCTTGCGCAGTCTGTCTCCATAGTCGACCAATAAAACCCCTGTCTCACTATCTTGCGGGACAAGTTCAACCCATTCATGTGCGGACCACATACCCCGGCATGTACCTCTTCCATCACTTTCTGAGCTTCTTCTTTTCTCAAACATTTCAACTGAATGCCGTTTGCTTGCCTTTTGTACAGTTCCCCTTTTAAGATTACATACTGGGAAGCCAACTTCTGAATGGCTATTCTGTCTTTTCTGCCTGCCCCTTCCGGGAGTTCACCATATTCCAGATACCTCTGGATGTCATAATACCAAGGTTTACCATCGTCGACCTCAACTCCCAGAATTCTTTCTATCTCATAAACAGGTCTGCTCGCTGTTGTCAGTATCAACGGTCTCATCACTAACTTTTCTGGATTTTCCCAAGTTGCTGCAAGTGTAGCCAATGCATCTGCCATCTGATTCTCTTCTCTCGGTAAGTGCTGAAACTTACACTCGGGGATAACCTGTGCCAACTTTCTGAGGTGAAAAAGGTAAGGTTTCAACCGTTCTTCTTTCAATTCCCATTCTCCTCGCATCTGCTGGACTACCAACATAGAATCTCCGTAGACTTCCACACACTCCCGGCCTTCAAGGCTATCAATGCTGTCAAACCAAAAGCACATGCTTCATACTCGGCCATGTTATTAGTCACTCTGAATGTCAACCTCTTGGCTAAAGGCAAAGTCTCCCCTTCGGGGGTCACTATCACGATTCCAATTCCAGCTCCTTGTAATTCACTGCTCCGTCGAAATACATCTTCCATCTCTGAACTGTTATTGCTTGGATCTCTTCATCTGGAAATTCAAACTTATACTGATCCCCCTCAACAGGTTGCATTGCCAGAAACTCCGCTACTGCTCGCCCTTTGATCACTTTGGAGGTGAGATATTCAATGTCAAACTCTGTCAGCAATACCAACCATCTGCCCAACTTTCCCACTAGTGAAGGCACCGAATGAAGATACTTCAGAGGATTCTCCTTTGCCACTACCTGGATCTTGTATGACTGGAAGTAATGCCGCAATTTTCTGGAAGCCCATACCACTGCAAGACAGATCTTCTCAACTTCTTGATACCGAGCCTCATACGGGAGCATCTTCTTACTCAGATAATAGACTGCATGTTCTACCCCTGTCTCATCTGCCTGTACCATCATTGCCCCCAGTGCTTCTGATTCTATAGCCAAATACAATATCAAAGGTCTGCCCGGCCTCGGAGGTTTCAATACAGGAGGCTTTACCAAGTACTCTCTGATCTTGTCGAAGGCTGTCTGACACCGTTCATTCCATCTCACTGGCTGATCTTTTCTCAACAGTTTGAAGATAGGCTCACATACTGATGTCAACTTGGCGATGAACCGACTGATGTACTGAATCTTTCCCAAGAATGCTCTGACTTCTTTTTCTGTCTTCGGTGCAGGCATTTCTGTGATTGCCTTGATCTTCTCGGAGTCTACCTCTATTCCGCCTATTCCCACTGTGTGACCAAGCAATTTCCCTAATGTCACCCCAAACACACATTTCTTGGGATTTAGCCGCAGGTTATATCTGTCAACTCTCCGAAGGAACCTTTCCAGTGCTTCAATATGCCCAACTCTTGTCTCTGATTTCACCATCATGTCATCCACACATACACCTCAATCTCTTTGTGCATTAAGTCGTGGAAAAGTGTGGTGGCCATCCGCTGATAGGTAGCCCCCGCATTCTTAAGCCCAAACGGCATAACCTTGTAACAATAAGTACCCCACTCGGTAACAAATGCAGTCTTGTGTTTATCTTCCTCAGCCATGAGAACCTGATTGTAACCTGAAAACCCATCTGCAAATGAATACATAGCAGATAAAGCCGCACTATCAACCAGAACATCTATATGCGGCAGAGGAAAATCATCTTTCGGACAAGCCTTGTTGAGATCTCTGTAGTCTACACATTCTGACCTTCCCATCTTTCTTTGGTACCGGCACTATATTAGCCAACCACTCTGGATATTTTACTACTTCCAGGAACCCCACATCTATCTGTTTCTTAACTTCCTCTCTGACTTTCTCAGCCCATTCTGGTCTCATCCGTCGGAGTTTCTGTTTTATGGCCTCATATTCGGATAAGTTGGTATCGTGTGCTGGGCAATGTTTCTGTCTACCCCAGGCATGTCCTCATAGGACCAAAAACACTTTGGCATATCTGACCAACACTTCTTCTAGTTTCTCCCTCTCTTCGGAGGTTACTTCACTTGCAATCAGAATTTCCTTGGGGTTCTCAAGTGTACCCAAGTTAAATGCAGTAGTTCTGGCTGAACTGATATCAAATATGCTTGATTCGTGCAGAGCAAATGGAAATGACTCAGGCAAGTAAGCAAAAGAAATGTCTTTATTATTGGATAATGCGGAAGTACATTCAAACAAATCAGGAAGGTAAATGTCTTCATCATCTATAGACACTTCTTCCTCTGCAATCAGATCTTCCTCAGGCTTTTCGTCCTCTCCCAGAGTCAGGCTTTCCAACTTCATCAATTCTTCTTCCCAATTCTCTGCTTCCACAGCTTCTTTAACCAGCGGTTTCTCACCCAACAAATCCTGGAAGATCTCAAATCCCGGTACCACAATTCCATTAACTTCCACAGGTTCAGGCTCCCCTTGATATCCTGAAGCTTTCACAAAACATTCCATCAGTTTCAGGCCCTTTTTCTTGACCTTTGGTTTTCTTTTCTTCATCAGACTTATACCCCAAACCTTTCCGAGTGGTCTGTCCTCTGAAATCTGGCAATTTTGAACCTTCACCCGGTTCAAATTTCATTTTCTCCATAATCCTAGCCACCCTAGGATCCACCCATTCCTCAAAAGTAGCTGACACCTGAAACCTTGTGAAAGGTTGTATCTCCAAGGCAGCCACGGCATTATCTACCTCAGCCCGGATAGTAACAACTTCTCCCTCATACGGGAACTTGATCATCTGATGCAAAGTGGAAGGCACGCCCCCAAGTTTGTGAAACCAAGGCCTTCCCAACAATAAGGCAAAAGTGGCTGGGATGTCCACACTGTGAACTCAACCTCATCTTCAATCGGTCCTACCTTGACCATAGCCACAAAGGTACCCTCAACTCCCCTTTTACTGTCATCATAAGCTTAATAGTCATACTGGAGGGGTCCAAGTCTGTTGCTTTCATACCCAATTTTGCTAGAATTTTCAGCGGGCACACATTGATGGACGAACCGTCATCCACCATTACACAT
This sequence comes from Zanthoxylum bungeanum, assembly GCA_019454045.1. Taxonomy (NCBI): domain Eukaryota; kingdom Viridiplantae; phylum Streptophyta; class Magnoliopsida; order Sapindales; family Rutaceae; genus Zanthoxylum; species Zanthoxylum bungeanum. Next base: position 15,015 of record SKCR01030915.1, read on the forward strand.
GAAGTTTTCTTGCCCCTCACTTCGGCCCTGATAAATAAAGGCCTATTATGATTCCTCCCCTCCGGCGGGAGATCATCCTCAGAAAAAGATATCTGCAAAGCTTCCTTCTGAACTGACCCAACAAACATTGCAGGGTTGGCGTCTTCTGGTACCACAATTTTGCTCAAGGCCTCAACCATGGCCTGTCTATGCTCTCGGGATGCACATAACAGTTCCCAGATACTCACTTGTGCTCTAGTCTTCCTCAATTGCCTCAGCACTATATCCCCCTCAGTATTTTCTGCAGTCTCAACCACTTCTCTACCATCTGTCAAAACTCTCCTTACCCTTCTCCGCCATATCATTGTAAAAGCGACCGCTACGCGTCATTCCCCTTACTTCTTCCTCATCACTGCTAGAGAAATCAAGCCAAAAGCTTTTCCCCTGCTCTGCCTCATCTTCACTAGTACTATCCCAGATTCCAAGGCAAAAGGCTTGAGGGTGGAAGGATTTTAGGACAAGGTCTTCTGGGAGGCCAGAATTGATCATGTAGATTGGTGGGGGTACTGCTCGGTAATTGGGTAAGGGGTTTCTGTTTGTGTCTGGTTGTTCGGTTTCGGGGTTAGGTATCTTTTTGGAGTCAATGAGGTCTTGGATCTCGTGGCGCAGTCGGGCACAGTTGTCAGTGTCATGGCCCTTCTGCTGATGGAAATAACAGTAAAGGTTGAGATTGAAATGTGGTGGTGGTGGGTTTGGGATAGGTTTGGCTTCTAAAGGCTTTAAAAGCCCTTGCCTCTTCAGTTTCTCTAGCACTTTTGACAGGGGCCTTCCCAAGTTAGAAACTGCTGCCGTTCCGGATAGCGGCAATCTCAGCAGAAACGGGCTTTGCTCCCGATGTTCCCCCAATGGGCCTCCTGTTCAGACCATAGAATTTTCTATTCTCGCCTGTCTCTCTCCCAATGTCCATGACAGTTTCCCTCAACTGCCGAAAATCAGTAATCATGGAGGTCATCCTCCTCAGCTTCCCATAGATGGAGGGCTTGGTGCCCTTGATGATCATTTTAATCTGGTCCTTCTCTGAGGGCCTAGTCTGCATTTTCAACAACTGACCCCTCCATCGGTCCACGTACTCCTTAAAACTCTCCTCTCGATTTCTGCTTAACATTCTCCAGATCGCGGAGTGACAGATCGATCTCTAGGTCAGTGACATACTGCTTCAGGAAAGCATCAGCCAACTCCCTCCAATCTTCCTTTACTTTCTTCTCCAAGCTGTGGTACCACACCACGGGAGCTCCTTCAAGCGACATTCCAAACATTTTCTGCACTTGGCGCTGAGACAGGCCAACTGAACTCATGACTGATACAAACTGTCGGAGATGCACCCTTGGATCCCCATTCCCGTTAAACTTAGCCATATCAGGCATCTTGAACTGTGCCGGCAACTGTTCCTCAAAAGTCAGTGTGTCATAATCCAGCAGATCCTCATTCTTACCCCTCATCTTGCGGGTAACCGACTCAACCTGATCCCGGAGTTTCTGTAACTCTGCCTGAGACCCAGATACTCTGCCTGCTGCATACTCTGCCATATCATCATCAAAAGCGGGGGTATCATCCCCCAATCTGTTCGGAGATTCCTCTTGCCTCACATCCCCAGAATTAACCCCGGCACGAGACCCAGCTATACCAGCCATAGCAGTAGTCAAAGCCTGCAACTGTTCAGTGATCTTGGCGAGACCGTTCTCTAACTGATCCATACGGGACACCTCATTATCGGATTCACTCATACTTGTTCTTTTAGTGAGTCTTGTCCCTTCTCTAACCCAAACGGTATCTATGATGTCTTTTTGAGACATAGATAGTGTTAACATGATATATGTATGTATGAGGTGCATGAGATGCATGTAACATATATAACATACTAAATCAATTATAACTCTCAAGCAAATCGGCCCGTTATCATTTTAGAATCTTTCGGGCTAATTGTCATAGGAGTGAACCCATCCCAGTTTAAATGGCCCAATGAGTTCACATCTCATGACAATGTGCCCGACTAAACCCAAATGGTAACGTTCCGAACAAAATCACAAAATGGCCCATCAATCACTTAGAAGTCTTTGGCCCAATAGTCATGAAATACGTTCTTGTCCCAGTTTAAATGGCCCAACAAGCCCATATCCCATGATAAATGGTCCAAATGGATCCAAACAACGATGTTCCCAAACACAAGCATAGAAGAAAGATGATGCAAACATGACATAATAATTTCTACAATAATGGCCCATCAACATTTCAGAAGCTTTTGGCCTAATAGTCATAAGGTGTGAACTTGCCCCAGTTTAAATGGCCCAGCAAGCCCGCATTTCTGACAATAGTCCAACTGCATCCAAATGAGGATGGTCCACAAGCACATATTCAAGGAAATAATTGTTACTTTAGCCAACCCGGTCTATGGGTGGGTTAGCAAGAGTATAGACAAAGGCTCTCACCGGCGAAGGATGGCCCACAACTAGGTCTCCCCACTCAAGGGTTCGAGCAACCAAGTGAGCGCACCCCTTTTTATACACTAAGGTACGTGCCAATGAGCTATGGTGTGTGACGGACTGTCAAATGGATTTCCCGTTGTAGATCCCCCAGAGGGAAGGTGGAGCGAGGCTCACTTAAATACCCAAGCCTCTTAGGCTCTTATCGCTTGTTGTCAGGAATAAACAACGAGTCCTCCAAATTAGTCCATCACAATAGGCTACGAGTAGATGGCTATCTAGGTGCCTTCACAGCTTTTCCTTCTAGAAAGGTAGTGAATGAAGGAAGACACCAAACCATTACCTAGCCTAAAAATGCCTTTGATTAAACCCTCACTTTATCCACTATAGACACGGTCAATTAAAACATAAATCCAAACATCACAAGTCAATATTTCGGGGCCGATTCTCTATCCCCAGTGGAGTCGCCAGACTGTGGGAACACAGAAATCTGGGGCGACGCATGCTGTCCTAGGCTCGCGGCCTAGGTGGGAGTACGGAGTAGCCACGGGGGACTAAATCGGAGAATAATGGAGTCGCCACCCGGTGTGAACCGGGAAAATGAGATTTAAGGACGCACTCACCCCTCGCAAGGGAAGACCTCAAACCGTTGGGTTCGGAATGGTCCCTTACTTATGCCACTTGTAATGAAAGGATTTACATAATAATTTAATCAGGCTTAAGTAACACTTATTCCTAAGAATATCATGCTTCTATATTCACGGGTACAAAATAACACTTATACATACATTTCACATATATCTCATATCTAAGAACACATGCCTGAAAATACCTCAAAGTAACAATGAACATACAACTTCATTCAGCATATCATATTCATGAAAAACACAAGCATACATAATAACCACACAAGCATACATGTGAGCACTTTTCCAAGTGATACGTGGAATTGTATCCCAAGTACAGACCGCATTACCGTCCATTCGGAATCGGCTACGGAATTTATGTCTGGGTTTCCATCCGATATATCACAAGAAATAATACTCCAAAGTCATCATGGCATAGGTATATGAATCGTAATACGTTAAATCAAGACTAAGGCAAATGACGCAACTAATGGAATAAACATGCTTTTCATTATTATGTGCACAAAGATAAGAATGACTATGTGTGGTTCCATAAAACAATCACCTAAGAAACAATTATACATGGCATGTGATGAATATGTCTCAGTTCAGTGTGTTCGCGTTCGTGTAGCGTTCGTAAACGCGTTCGAACGGTAAACAGAAGGTTCGCGTTCGTATGGCGTTTGATAACGCGTTCGAACGGAAATGAAACAGAATGCTCACGTTCGTATGGCGTTTGTTAACGCGTTCGAACGGAAATGAAACAGAATGCTCACGTTCGTATGGCGTTTGTTAACGCGTTCGAACGGAAATGAAACAGAATGCTCACGTTCGTATGGCGTTCGTGAACGCGTTCGAACGGAAATGAGACCTGATGCATGATAAGGCAAAATGCATGCGCGTTCGAGTTGCGTTCGTAAACGCGTTCGAACGGGAACAGACCTGACGCATGAAATGGGACGCAATACATAAACAACAAAATAAAGGGGCGCGTGAAGTACTGCCGTAAAGGTGGCCTTTTGGGGCTCTTGGTCTCTCAAAGAGAGGACCTTTAGACCAACATACTAAGCCCATGCGCGTCACATCACACATACAAAATAGAGCCAATCATATCAAAACCAAGTATGCCCGATTGAACACATCTTACATCCAATCCGAACACACATCAACCGGCGCGGCAAAGCATCGTGGTAAAGGGTTTTAACCCCTCCCCATAAGGGATCTTTCATTCCACTTACTAAGCCCATGCGCTTGATTGAACCATGCATAAAAAGATAAAGACACTAATATCAATTAAGTATGCCCGATTGAACGTATCTTGCATCCAACCGAACACACATCAACCGGCGCGGCAAAGCATCGTGGTAAAGGGCTTTAGCCCCTCCCAATAGGGGATCTTTCATTCCACTTACTAAGCCCATGCGCTCGATTGAATCATGCATAAATAAACAACATACAGAATTCAAGTGACGAAAAATAAATAAACAAAAGCAACACAAAACAAAAGAGGGTGCCGTTTACTCAAGCGGTACGTGGAGTTGTGTCCCGAGTACAGATCATATTACCGTCCATTCGGAATCGGCTATGAAATTTATGTCCGGGTTTCCATCCGATATACCGCGAGAGTTGACACATCTCTCATTCATTCAATACCCACAACACACATCATACACAAGCAAGATTTAACAACAAGTAAAATACAATCCAATAAATAACAAAGGTCAAATAAAGATGAGTGTGAAAAGTACCCTCAGGTCTAACCTTTTAGCCAACTTTCAGGCTTGCGTTTCACGGATGTCGGAAGGGTACAACTCCTCAACTTCTCCGGTTCACTGGTTCAGCGTCCTAGCTCACTGCTTTGCTGTTTTTCTTGCGGTTCGAACTCCGTTCTGCTCCTGTTCGGCCTCTGTCTTGCTGCTCACTGCTCAGGCCACCTGTTTTAACGTTTTCAATGAACTGTTCCAAGTTTGCGTGGGTTCTTAGTGCAGTTGTGTGTGATTATTTTTAAGATTATCTATGCAGTTTTTTGTTACTGTTTTTAGGGTTTTTAGGGACTGTTTTAAGAGGATTTGGGCTGCTGTTTTAAGGTGATTCATGGGCTGTTTTTGAGTGTTTGTTAGGGGGTGTTTTAGTGGTTGTAAGGGCTGTAGGGGGGATGTGTTCTCGGTGCAGGAGGGGAGTGTTTTGATTTGGCTAAGGAGGGTTATTGCTTGTAGTGGTCTCGACTTTGAAGGATTTTGGTGTTCTGGATTCGGCTAAGGGTGAGTTTGGTTTGTTTTGGATTCGGCTATGGTGGTTATTGGTGCTTTGGATTCGGCTATGGAGGATTGTTGCTTGTAGTGGATTCGGTTATGGTGGAGGATTGAGGCTCTTGTTGTCTCGGCTATGGAGGAGATGGTTAGGGCTCTTTGTTCTCTTTTTGTGTATATGTGAAGTGTTTTGGGCGTGTATTAGAGAGAATTGGGCGTGAATTATATGTGTCAAGGAGAGGATGGCTTTGGTTAGGGGTTGTTTATATAGAAGAGAGCTAGGGTTTGCCCTTGTCTCACAAGGAAGAGATCTAGTTTCCAAATTATGAGTCCTAAGGATGGTATACACAAGATTGAGGGGGGACAAAATATTTTAAATTAGGAAGTCAACTATTTTACATTGGTAGATGTCTTATTAGATTAGGAAGTCAAATAGTTGATTGGTTTTAATTAGGCATATCTTCTTTTTAATTTTAGTATATGATATATTCAAATTATTTAAATTAGGCATGATTTTAGTTTAAGTTAGGTAATTGTTTTATTTAATTGGTAAATGGTTTAAATATTTTATTTAATGTTTAATGTTTAAATTAATATTTATTTCTTTAATTTGGGATGTGTTTCATGGGCTTTGGGGGGCTAATTGGGCTGGGGTCGAGGTAGCAGCAAAACCAGAAACACCGACGCCGTTCGAACGCTTCCTCGAACGCGACACGAACGCCCGCAATCTGCCTGACGTTCGAACGAAGTAACAAACGCAGCACTAACGAAGACAGTGAGCTTGTGAAATAAACTTGATGACGTACTTATTCTGAATTTCCCCTTCCGACCTCCGTTTCTCTCGCAATATCCTTAGCTAAAAAGGTATTGCCTCCAACTGAGACTCATCATCGGGTTTCACATGCAAAAATACAATGCCTACAGGTTTTCTCATAGTATTTTTGGATTTGATCCCTAAATACTTGGACAACTTAGTAGCTGTAGCATAATACAATATGCATCCATTTCATATTAATGTATAATTTAGATTCTACAAAATATGAATGATGCTGACTATGAGAAACGATGGAGTTTGTTTGACAAACTCAATATGTCATAGCGGACCTGCTTTTTGTTGCCTACCTCTTAAGTACTGGGTGAGCTTTTGAGGGCCATGTGCATACGATACACATTGAGATGTGTATATGATACCGTGGATTAGCACTAGAGCAAGTGGGAGAAATTGTTGGGGTTGGTGCTCAGAGCGCCAATCCGGACCGTATTTATGTCTGATTCATGAATACGAACATCCCCTTATTCCATAATATTACTTATTTATGGTTGCACCTCTTGTTCTTATATACGTATTCGATCTAATTACTATTAGATTGAAACTAAATGTGGTTTAGTGATATGTATATATTAGACAAAGGCCCGATAATATATAATACAGTACACAGTTACAAAGGGAGTTTGTAATTGACATTGGGAAGTGTCACTGTTATATATATATTATCAAACATAGTTCCTGGTCAAGATTTGCTAACACGGGTCGGTTAGTCAAATCCGTTGAGACCAGTACATGTCGTATATCGAGACTTGGTCCGATGGTTTATCCCAATGAACCATGAGTTTGGAGAGACTCGTATAGATGTGTAGGTGTTTATAGTGTATAAACACTGAACGGATCACCGGAGATTCTTAATGGATGGTACACCAACGTCAATAAGAATCTTCTCGGGTTGAGTAGCATAGTGGTCCTTCGACTTGAGACACCACTGTGGATGTATGAGACATCCTACACACTTAGATGGCAGTCACGTCACCGATCTATTTAGATCAGACCTCCGCTTGTTCGTTGGGTGTGGACCGATCCTCAGGATATCCTGTGTGTGTCAAGATAGGATCCGTCAGTTCTGTGTACAGAGCATAGGTAGTCCATATATAATTAGCAGTCTGTTAAATCTGTGGCCACAGTATACTTCGGAAGTAAGTTCCAAGTGTTATTTAAAGATTGCTAATAGATACGTCGACGAGATAATACCTATAGAGATTTGACGTTTACATCTATATCTCTGGGATTATCTGGATACCTGTGACGGAGGGATTATACGTATGCAATGACCTCGACCTGTATGATTCAGTTAGTTTATCCGTGGTCGTCATAATTTACGGGTGGATAAATTATGGACACGAAATTGGATTTTGTGACGGATATACCTGAATCTAGAGAGTCTCAATAATGAAATATACTCGTAGAGCACTAGAGCAACACATATAAATAATATTGATTATTTATAAAGTTGTTTAAATGTTAAACGCAAAATACATGCTTAGGGACCCGATAGTCCTTTCCATAATTATTGTGTATTTACATTTAATATTTGATTAATTTAAATACACATTAATTAATAGTCAAATTGAGATATTTGACTAATATCATAAATGTATATATGTATTTAATATTTAATGTAAATATAATACATATATTTAATATATTTGTATTTAATTAATTAATTAATTATTTAATTGTTAAATGATTAAATTAATTAAAATATAAATATTTTAAGATTTAGATATTTGTTTTTAAGGCTTAGTTGCCTTTGTTGACCAAGTGATAAATATCTAATAAAGTGGTTTTTAGATATTTAATTAACTTGATCAAATTAAAATGGAATGAAATTGAAATTGATAATTTGGTATATACTAATGGCCATTTTCGGCCAAGGCCTTTTTTGGGCAAGTATATATTGTTTTCATTTCATTTGAAATGTTAACCTAATACACTTTTGACATAAACTCCATTAAAAGAATAAAGGAAAGCTTGAGAGGAAGAAAGGCTAAAACAAAGAAAAGCTTGGATTTTAGTAAGTTTCTTCAACTTACTATTAGAAAGGAAAATGTTCCTTAGGATCTAGGCTACATCTTGTGATGTTCTTATGTTATTCTTTTCTTTATTCTTTGTGTTTTTGATGATGGAAGTTTTGTTGAAAGTGTTGAGCATGTATGATGATGGAAGCTTATGACTATTGTAGTTATAAGCATTCTTTTATGGTTTTGGAAACCTTGTTGCTAATCTAGAGTTGTTGACCCACTCTAAGATGACCTAGATTTGATCTTGAGTTGTTTCATTGTGTTGAGGCTTTGATTGGATGGAAGAATGATGATTAAAGTAATTGATTTAACCAATTTGGTCTAATTTGTCCAATTTGAAGAAATTGAAAAATTAGGGTTCATAACCACTTCCAAATTTGGGGCTTTTCATTTATGTTGTGTATAAGGATGTGTATATGAGGCATATAAAGTTTCATGTTGATTGGATTACATATTGATGTGTTTTGAAGCATGAAATCACAAAATGCACAAATCCCCCCCTTTAGGAGCATTCGGCCAAATGGCTTAAAATTGGGATTTTGTGTTGCCTTGGTGTTTTGATGTTTTGAACATGCTAAGTTCATCTTAGAAATGATTTAGAATCATTCAAAATTGATTTGATCAATTTCGGACTAAAATGAACAAAATACCAAGTGTAAGGGCAATTCGGTAAATTCACCTAAATATGATTTATTGAATTTTATTTTCATAATTTGATTATTGGAATATTAAATAAATATGTTTATTTAATTAATCCGAGAAAAAGTTTTGAAATCGGAAAATTTGATTTTCCACCGCTTCCGCTACGTTACCGGATTTAGCCCCTAAAACCCTTACAAATCCAACCCAAGGGTGAGTTTCCTTATCACCTTAATGAACTCTTGAAGTGCTAGCTTGCTAGAAATTTTAAAGCAAAATTTCCAAGGGAGAAGAAGAAACTCTCGGCCAAACCCTAGGAGAGAAGAGAGAGCTGCTTTTCTTTTGTATTTTGTTTCAAAAACTAATACCAAAGTCAACTTACAAAAGTTGTGTATATGATTTTCTAAAAACTAAAACAAGTGTGTTGAGAGAAAATATCCAATTAATGCTCTCAACCACTTCCATCACCAAAAGGGTGATTAGACTTCCATCACCAAAAAGTGACTAGTGATGTAAGTGAAGTGAGTCCCACTTTAAATTCAAATTTTGATTGGGTTACGCAACACACTTTGGGCCCGGATTCGTTTAATCCGATTAAACGAATTTTTCCGTTGCGACTTAATTAAATCCAATTTAATTAAATACTAGTGTCTAGCAAAATTATTACGAAAGTCTCTTGCGAATTAATTCCAAATTAATTCGTTCGCCCGAATTAAAATCCAATTTTAATTCTGCATTGAAATCTGATTTCAATTAATATATCCAATATATTATTTAATCGATTAATTCCAAATTAATCGCGTTCTCTCTTCTATTCAAATTTTATCCCCGATAAATTCTTGCCGCAATTAATCCTAAATTAATATTCTCTCTCTCATAATTAATCCCAGATTAATTCTGTTCGCGTCAAATATCATCAGTGAATCTTTGGGAAGCCACCCAAGAGATCCCTGGATATGTTGGTAGTAAATCCGGTTATCGGACTATCCGACAAGTGCCTACCGCGTACCACATTCTCACGGATTTACAAGACATGGTTGGCTTCTAGCAAAACACCGTGCCTACCCAATTCTCCATAAATATTCAACGAAGAATATATAATTTATATCAGACATAGTACACTATGTATTGCGTATTACGATCTAGTATCTGATGTCACATGTTAGGCCTAGGGATGTAATTGTGTCTGCCCCTTACGAAGCATATATCGGATCACTAGCAACTAGTCTCTTTAATCAGATAATCATGACCTAGTCATACTATCCCGATAGCTGCAACATTTGAGAGTACTAGTTCTGCATCTATGACTGAAATGATACTTCCATCTTGACATCACACCCAATACACTACGATTCTCAGTAAGCCCAGAAAGGGCGTACACAGAACCTGTTAAAGCCTTGGACGACCAAAACCAAAGTGTACTGATTGTCGCAAGTATTAGCGATGCAAGTCTCAGGTTAAGACCACATACACCTACCCTGATTCAGATTCCCATAGACACATAGTCATACTACCAATGGGATTCCGAGGGGTCTATCCAGAGTGAAGCTGTTCCTGGTCCTACGGCTAACAGAACCTCCGATCACACTTGCATAAGTATTCCATACTTAAATATATGATAACTATGTCGTTAAACTTCCATAACGCGCACAAGTGTAATACTAGTCTATTTGACATTATCGATGTCCAGTCTCGATAATACTACGACTAGGGATATTTAATGATTAAACCGTTCGTGTTTTAATACTGTCTCATATCTTATTAATCCGGAACTAATCATAAGGACTTTTATCATTTATATATATTCAAGTGATCCAATTACAAAATGATAAAATAACAATTTCCTTTGTCACATAGTTAATTTGTATAAAAACCACAATATCTTTTACAAATAGTGATGCTATGGGTCATAATTGTCCAACAATCTCCCACTTGCTCATAGCCAATCACTCAAGTATCTAACACCTGAACTATGTACATGTCGCTCAAACTTCTGCTGAGAAAGAGAAATAGCTTTCGTCAGCGGATCTGTAATGTTGTCATCGGAAGCGATATTTTCGATCTTCACATCGCCATGATGTATGATCTCACGAATCAGATGGAAACGTCGAACTACATGCTTGGATCATTGATGAGACCGCGGTTCCTTAGCCTGCGTTATAGCCCTGTTATTGTCACAATACAAAGGAACGGGCTCAGCTGCTAACGGAACTACTCCTAATCCAATTAGAAATTTATGGATCCAAACTGCTTCTTTTACTGCCTCAGCTGTAGCGATATATTCTGCTTCTGTTGTTGAATCAGCAACAGTCTCTTGCTTGGAACATTTCCAGCTCACTGCTCCGTTGTTCAAACAAAATATATACCCAGATTGTGACTTAGAGTCGTCTTTATCGATTTGGAAACTTGCATCGGTTAACCCAGTCACCTCAAGTTCTCCATCTTCATAGACTAAGAAAGCATCATTAATTCGTCTAAGATACTTAATGATATTCTTAACAGCAATCCAGTGATCATCATCTGGATCGGCCTGATAGCGACTACACATGCTCAAAGCATACGAGACATCAGGTCGCGTACATATCATGGCATACATGATCGATCCGACTGTAGAATCGAATAGGATCCGACTTATGTTATCTCTCCCATCTTGAGTTTTAGGACACATGTCCTTAGATAGAGAGACGCCATGTGACACTAGAAGCAGTCCCCTTTTAGACTGATCCATGTTGAATCTCTTCAATACTTTGTCAATGTACGAGCTCTGAGAGAGTCCAAACAGCTTTTTGGATCTATCCCCGTAGATCATTATTCCCAAAATAAAGGCTGCTTCTCCCATATCTTTCATGAAGAATTTTAATGAAAGCCAAACTTTCACCGATTATAGCATGAGAATGTCATTGCTAATAAGAAATACATCATCAGCGTAAAAGACAATGAATGTTAGTGCTCTCCCACTAACCTTCTTATATAAACAAGAATCATCTTCGTTTTAAATAAAATCATATTCTTTTATGATCTCATCAAAACATTGATTCCAAGAACGCGATGCTTGCTTCAATCCATATATTGATCGATTTAACTTGCAAACATTGTTTGCATGTTTTGGTATGAAAAAACCATCAAGCTGTTGCATATAAACATCCTCCCAAAGGTTTTCGTTAAAGAAAGCTGTTTTGACGTCCAACTGCCATATTTCATAATCGAAATATGCAGCAATAGCTAGCATTATCCCAATGGAGTTAATCATGGCAACATGTGAAAAAGTTTCGTCGTAATCGACACCATGTCGTTGACGATACCATTTCGCTACAAGCCTAGTTTTGTATATTTCTATGTTGCCATCCATGTCTGTCTTCTTCTTGAAGACCCATTTATAACCAATCGGCTTAACGCCTTCTGGTGCATCAACCAGTGCCCAAACTTGGTTGGTATACATGAAATCCATTTCGGACTTCATGGCATATTGCCATAAAGCGGATTCGATACCTTGTATCGCTTCATCATACGTAGCCAGCTCATTATCCTCAATAAGATTAATATCTACATGAGGTGAGATTAGAAACCCATACCTCTCAGGTTATTTCTAACTCTCTCCGATCTACGGGGTTCTTGTGTATTAGAAGATTGTGGTACAGTCTCATCCCTGATGAACTGTTCGTGTTCCATTAAGGAATCTGTGCTAGGAACAATATCACTACGATTTTCATCGAGTTCTACTTTCCTCCCACTTACCACTGCATTTAGGAATTCCTTTACGAGGAAAACCGCATGTAGAGCAACAAATACCTTGTGTTGGGGTTGGTACTCAGAGCGTCAATTCCCGGTTGTATTTCTTTTGATTACTTCTGTAAAACATTATTATTATGAATAATATATACAGTTTCTATAATATAATGTATCTTTTTATATGGTAAAGACGTAATGACCTTAGAATGATTAGTCATGGTACTGTTGCAAAAGCGTCGCAACTGACATTGAGTAGTATCATGACGTTGTCATTCTCAGAGAGTTCCTGGTCAAGGTTTACACTACTTGGTCAGTAAAGTAAACCCGTTGAGACCTGTACATTTCGTATACTGGAATATATGATTCCAATGGTTTCTCAATGAACCATTAGTCTTGGAGACTAGAATAGACGTGTGGGTGTTTATAGTGGATAAACACTGAACGACTCACCGAAGATTCTTAATGGATGGTACACCAACGTCAATAAGAATCTGCTCGGGTTGAGTAGCACTTGTGATTCTTAGACTTGAGATGCCATTGTGGGCACATGAGACATCTTCTACACTTAGATGGCAGTCACATCACCGATCTATTTAGATCAGACCTCCGCCTGTTCGTTGGGTGTAGATAGATCCTCATGGTGTCCTATGTGTATCAAGATAGGATCCGTCAGTTCTGTGTATCAGAGCATAGGTAGTCCAAATGATTAGCAATCAGATAAAACCATGGGCCCGTGGTAAAGTCTAGAACCTTGTTCTAAACATTCTTTTTGAGATTGCTAATAGAATAGTCGACTGGATAATCCCCATAGAGATTTGACGTTTACATCTATATCTTTGGGATATATCCGGATACCTGTGATGGAGGAATTATACATTTTCCATGACCTCGACATGAATGATTCAGCGAGTTTATCCGTGATCGTCATAATTTACGGGTGGATAAATTATGGACACAAAATTAGATTTCGTGATGGATATACCTGAATTTAGAGAGTCTAAATAATGAAATATACTCGTAGAGCACTAGAGCAACATTTATAAATAATATTGATTATTTATAAAGTCGTTTAAAGGTTAAACGCAAAATACATGCTAAAGGGACCCGATAGTCATTTCCTTAATTATTGTGTATTTACATTTAATGCTTGATTAATTTAAATACACATTAATTAATAGTCAAATTGAGATATTTGACTAATATCCTAAATGAATATATATATTTGATATTTAATGTAAATATTATATATATATTTAATATATTTGTATTTAATTAATTAATTAATTATTTAATTGTTAAATGATTAAATTAATTAAAATATAAATATCTTAACATTTGGATATTTGGATTAAATGATTTAGTTGCCTTTTTTGACTTAATTAAAATATCTATAAAGTGTTTATTAGATATTTAACAAGTTAATGAAATTGAAATCAAATGAAATTAAAATTACATTTCCTAATATATATGCTTGTGAATTTCGGCCAAGGCCTTTGTGTAACAAGTATATATTGTTTTCTTTTTCATTTGGTAAATAACCTAATTCACTTTCTAATCTAAACTCCATTAAAGAAAACAAAAGAAGCTAGAGAGGAAGAAAGGAAAAACAAAGGAAAAGGCTTGGATTTAGTAAGTTTTCTTAACTTGCTATTAGAGATGAAATTGTTCCTTATGTTCTAGGCTACTTCTTGTGATGTTATCATGTTTTTCTTTTCTTTATTCTTTGTCTTTTTGATGAATGGAAGTTTGGTGAAAGTGTTGAGCATGTATAATGATGGAAGCTTGTGACTAGTGTAGTTATAAGTATTCTTTTAAGGTTTTGGAAACTTTGTTGCTAATCTAGAGTTGTTGACCCACTCTTAGATGACCTATATTTGATCTAGAGTTGTTTCATTGTGTTGAGACTTTGGTTGGATGGAAGAATGATAATTGAAGTAATTGATTTAACCAATTTGGTCTAATTTGTCCAATTTGAAGAAATTGAAAAATTAGGGTTTTTGACCTTGTCCAAATTTGGGGCTTTTCATTTATGTTGTGTATAAGGATGTGTATATGATGCATATAAAGTTTCATGTTGATTGGATTACATCTTGATGTGTTTTGAAGCATGAAATTGGAAGATGCACAAATCCCCCCCCCCCCCCCCCCCATTTGGAGGCTCTCGGCCAAACTAAGCAATTTGGGGATTTTTGTTGCTTTTGGTGTTTTGATGTTTTGAACATGCTAAGTTCATCTTAGAAATGATTTAGAATCGTCCAAAATTGATTTGAACAATTTCAGACTAAAATGAACAAAATACCAAGTGTAAGGGTAATTCGGTAAATTCACTTAAATTTGATTTATTGAATTTTTATTTCATAATTTGATTATTGGGTAATTAAATAAATATTTTTATTTAATTAATCCGAGAAAAAAGTTTTGAAATCGGAAAATCTGATTTTCCACCGTTTCCGCTGCGTTACCGGATTTAGCCCCTAAAACCCCTTCAAAATGGTATCAGAGCAAGTTTGATTCTAGGCCCCCTTAAATGATTAGCCTTAATTAAATCAATGTTTAATCATGTTTTCTTGACTTTATACATGCTTATTAGAATCTAAATTGGTTAGATTTAGGGTGTATGACACTTAGCGGAAAATCCTTAATTAATAAGGTTTAAATGTAATTATGTATTTGATGCATGTTATGTGGTCCGTCATGTCAATATGGTTTATGAATATTTCTCTGTGACTACATCTGAGACTGTGCCTCTGCTGTGAGGGTGTAGCCGATAGGGATTTATTTATACCGGATGTATATTAGATACTAGATAAATTCAAGCGAAAGCGGAATTCTGAACGTGCCATAACTGTCAGGATTATGTAAGTAACTTGAGTTTATCATTGACAAGTTTAACCTTGGTACGTCTCCTTGTGGGCCTGCCTTGGTACGTCTCCTTGACCTTTGGCTTTTCTTCATCAGACTTATACCCCAAACCTTTCCGAGTGGTCTGTCCTCTGAAATCTGGCAATTTTGAACCTTCACCCGGTTCAAATTTCATTTTCTCCATAATCCTAGCCACCCTAGGATCCACCCATTCCTCAAAAGTAGCTGACACCTGAAACCTTGTGAAAAGTTGTATCTCCAAGGCAGCCACGGCATTATCTACCTCAGCCCGGATAGTAACAACTTCTCCCTCATACGGGAACTTGATCATCTGATGCAAAATGGAAGGCACGCCCCCAAGTTTGTGAAACCAAGGCCTTCCCAACAATAAGCCAAAAGTGGCTGGGATGTCCAGCACTGTGAACTCAACCTCATCTTCAATCGGTCCTACCTTGACCATAGCCACAAAGGTACCCTCAACTCCCCTTTTACTGTCATCAAAAGCTTTAATAGTCATACTGGAGGGGTCCAAGTCTGTTGCTTTCATACCCAATTTTGCTTGAATTTTCAGCGGGCACACGTTGATGGACGAACCGTCATCCACCATTACACATGAAGTTTTCTTGCCCCTCACTTCGGCCCTGATAAATAAAGGCCTATTATGATTCCTCCCCTCCGGCGGGAGATCATCCTCAGAAAAAGATATCTGCAAAGCTTCCTTCTGAACTGACCCAACAAACATTGCAGGGTTGGCATCTTCTGGTACCACAATTTTGCTCAAGGCCTCAACCATGGCCTGTCTATGCTCTCGGGATGCACATAACAGTTCCCAG